>JAHLKC010000102.1:0-40000 GCA_025449115.1 Chytridium lagenaria
TCTTCACAATGACGCGTAAATATACGCGTCGACGCGGGATATAACGGAACTCAACGGACTTAGACGGAATGTCCTTATGAGCCATAGGCCATGTGAATAATGTAATTCTTCACAAAGGAGGCTTTCAGCCATCCCCGATCGCTAGGAGACAATCTGGTGCTCATATTGGTTTATTAGCAAGGTAAGTCGACATAGAAGATACTAAACACGGTCCCCTCTCCCTTATTAAGCAGAATCTCGCGATCACTCACCCCACACTATCGCCAGACAACAACATCACTTAGATTCAGGAGTACATTCTGTCCCTAGGTGCTCTGTGGACTTGCTCTGCTGGAGCAACTCCTTTACTCTTCTCCCCTACCCCCTAGTGGAAGCTAGGTAGGGAGGGATGGGTCAAGAGAAGATCACATAACACGTTAATACGGTTATAAGGAAACGGAGCCCTGACACATTCCTTGGAGCGGGATGGAATCCCTTCTTGTAGAACCCTTTCCCCTCGTCACTTTGGACCCAGTTATGAGGCATTTCACTTCATTTTTCCCCTTCTGCTAACAATCAGAACGAAACACAAACCACAGCTCACCAAATCCTTGCATCCCTTAACAGATGAGTAGGGGTTTATTCTTGACTCTGGAGTACATCCAGAGAGTTAGTATTGTCACCTAAAATGTGGTTTCTACCTCTGTATGTCAAGGCTTAGCAGAGGAGGCCACTAGAGAGAACTTCACACAGGGAGTTGAACCAGAGAGGAGCCGCAGGCAGACAAGGGAGGAAGCAGGAAAGTCTTATTACGGCTTACAGATGATTGTGAAGGTCCAGGATACTCCTTGAGGAGCCTCATCCACTTAAGTTTGTGGGATCCCGCCTAGGTTATTGTTGTTCTTTGTTATTTCCCTCTCTTTTCTATGATATATCCTCGCTAGAACAGCAGAGCGGAACAACACGACAAATCCTTGCCCCAGCAAAAGAGGAGCTGCAGCCACAATTCCATCTTTTCAAACATACAAGATGGATGGCGGCATGGTATGGTGAACTCTCTCTACTGTCGTCAAGGCTTGAATAGTAGAGGGCTAAAGGGAGAATTTCACAGGTTCTCTACCTCTGTATGTTGAGGCTTAGAAGAGGGGGCCATGGAGAACCTCACAAAACCCCAGAGAGGGAAAAGAATGGAAAGGGAACAAAGAATTAATACTGATGGCACAACATCTATGTAAGCAACGCATTCATGCCTCGTGGTGAGGTTATCTTAGTATCTCACACCCCTTGTTAATTCTATTCCCTAGGCCCTTCAGGTATGTTACTGGCCACAGTGATGGTGCGCAGTTGTCACCCCTTTCCAAGCTCCACATGATGCTGACTTTTGCCATATTATTGACGACAAATTGGACTCTGGTTGACGCTTAGTAGAATTCGTGCACACAAAAAAGAGTGAAAAGGTTGCGTATGCAGGGCTGGATATAAGTGAATTAATACAGCTACTCTCGTTGTGGGAAAATCTGAATACCATTTAAGACGTATCTAAGAATACATGCAGGAGGGGGTAAAAGTAGAAGCCGTACATATAGCATCTTGAAACTATGCTTACGGTGAGATGTCATTTTATTGAACATTTCACGCATATAACAAACTGACCCTTTTCTCCTGAAAGGCGTGATAACCTTATTGTACGCTTGTTGGTTCATTGTATTAATGTTATGTACAATCGTATATTGTATCAGTATAATGTACAATCGTATCTTCTATAAATAATTATGTACAATCGAACATAATAATGCTGATTGGTGCCTTCACTGGGCTAAAATACCTCACCTAACCACTTGATCAATGAAGAGAAATGACTGAAGTTTTAATCCATGCATCAGAGCACCCAGCCACTGGCCAGTAACCTGGACGATTTGTTTATGCAACGATAAGCAACAGAGGCACGAGTACGGCAGATGAAAAAGCTGGCTGTCAATCAAGCAGTGGCTTCCTGCAGATTCGGAGTTGTTTGAATTTCGATTGCACCGTTTGGAAAACGCTCATCTTTCTATTGCTGGCAGACTATGTGGATGGGTGGCATATGCTGTGCTGCATCTTTGCCAGGCTTTCATTCACTTCGATTGGATGCTGGGTTTCTTCTTAGCCCTTTTTAAACACCAAGTCAATGGATCACCATGCAGGTTGGCAGAAATTCTCGATATCCGGGTACAAAGGGAGAGATTCATACGTTATATATGTAAAGGATATTGGATGATATACAATTAAAGAAATAGGACCAGGATAACTGAAAAGAAATAAAACATTGACCGATGATCCGCCAAAAGACAAGAAGAAACGAGCGACCGGATACCGCCTCAAATCCGTTATCCATCACTCAGGATTCCTCAACTCAGAATCAGGTATATTAGTTCTCTCAAACTTTTCCAAACTCCAGTCCTCATCATCTAAAGCCTCCTTGCCCCCCAACCACTCATAAACATAAGCCTGGCATTCAGGCTCCCACCCTGGAGTGCCATCAAGAATACTGACAGTCACCAACACGCGCTTGTATTCAGACCCTTCGAAACGATCGAGACGAATAAGATCTTCATGGGTGTTGAGTTGCATGATAAGACCTTGGACAGAGTGGCTGGGATTGGGAATAATGCCGGGGTACCATTTTTCTTTAAAGATGTGGGGCTTAGAAAGATGATGAAATAAAGCAGGAGCTTAAATCTACCTTTGACGGCACGACGAAGATAGCCCTAAACGGTATTGTGGTCAAAAATAGGACATAATCCATCATCCCACCTTAAGTAACGCCTTGGAGCATCTCGGATCGGCTTCTTCAGGACTTCGCCCGACCTGTATTGGTGTTAGATGACATGCGCCATGCGGAGAAGCTGTGAGGATGAGGTAAACAAATGACCCCAGCGTTAACGGTCCCCGAAACACCTCCTTCCACCCTTGTGAAGAGAAAAACATCATGAAGGCAAAAAGGTCCCTAACCACTCTACGAAACACTTGTGCGGACATCAGGGATCCATAGGCGAACAGGTATATGGGATAGGTCGGTTCCTGCTGTGCTGCAGTCATTTCTGTAGTTGTCAAAATTTTTTTGAAGTTGACGGGCTTCACAAGGCGTCCGAATAGCGGTGGCATTGACGCACTTGAGCCGCGTTCAAAGGGAAAGAAAAACTGAAATCGGTTCCTGATTACGATTCAGTACCATGTTAGCGAAAGATAAATGGATGAGAGGTGCGCAGGAATATATATTTAGCCAAGGGCAACCCAAAGCCGGCAACTTTAAGAAAGAAAAAAAATAAAAATTAGAATTTACAGTGAATAATAAAAAACAAGGTAGATTAATAAAATAAGGTAGGAAAGTTAGAGAAGGAAGACAAATACAGGGTGATAACGTAATAATAATAATCAAAGATACAAAGATTCGTTGATAGTCAATAGTCAAAGAGAGGGAAGAACTGACAAGGGAATAGTCCAGTCAGCAGAATCAACTGGCTTGACAGCGTGTAACGAACTTCACTCGTCAGTATAGCCAGTAGTACCTCCATCCTTATTTACTGATTTAACCATGAAAATGAATTCTTTCAGGGTAAGAGATATACTTTCTCCAATTCGAGAATTCTGAAGCTTCCTATTCATCTGATTTTAAGCCACGCGAAACCCCCACGCTGTTATAAACCCAAGCGGTAACGCGTTCCCCCCTTCACATCCTCAACTTCTTCTTTTCCCCGACCTCAAACTCACACTAGGTGACAAGTCCCTATCCTGTCCCCTCCTCTCCTTTGTCGGGGTATCCTCATCCGTCACAAACTCCTCATCCGTGACCTGCCCTCCCCCACCATCCATGATTTGAATTCGAATATCCCCGTGTGAAGTGACGTTGAGGATGCATTTGAATGTCCAAGGGATGATTCTGGTTGTCGGTCAGTACTGCCACTCTCAGGGTCATGTTTTCCAATGGCGCGGCAGCTGATGGAGGATCGATACCGTCGATGTTGTCGTGGGATGGCATGGTGTCAGGGTTGGCGAGTCCTTCGGTGGCTTGTTTTCGAATTTTCGCGTAGATGAGGCCGCAAGCCTGATTTTTTTTTTTTTTTTTTGTTGTTGTTTTTTTGTTTGTGTGTTTTATGTTTTTTGAAAATCATTGCGATGGAGGATGAAATGTCAGGATGATTGGTGGAAAGTAAGTTAATAAAAAAATATCAACGTGTGCGGGGTTTCCAACGTAGATAACGAATGCCGCCGAAACAACGGAAATTAGGCCATGACGCGTGTCGAAATGGGAAGAAATGTTTGGTTAGATTATGTCAGCTCAAATTTTAAAGTAAGAGAAAAACCAGAGAAAAACAAGAGAAAAACAATCACAATTTCTACAAAACTACGATGCTATATTGTCTACGACTAATTGGATTAGAATAAGTGGTCCTGCGGGGTATTACTCTTAAAAACGTCAGAGTGCTGCAAAAAAATGATCCTTTGCTTGAACAACCTTATTGAAGTCATACTCAATAAGACAATGTAGCGCTAACATTAACAAATATAGCGCTTGATGAACGTAATAAAAAATAAGACCTTTCACTAAGTTAATAGGTAATTACTTTTAATATTCCTTCGTTCCCTACTCGTAGTTCATACAGTTTTAAACAAAGAAATATGAAGCGAAGGAAAGAAGAAAGTAGACAAAAAAACAAAAGGAAAACTACTCTATCATCATCATCAACGTCAAGACCCCCCTATTCCAGGTGCAAGATTTAGTCACACTTCATCAAGACAATGTCACCCGTTTTGAAAGATCCCGAAAAACGTCGTGGTCACGTATAAATTTTACCGAAAAAATTAAAGAAAGATGATATCAATAGTATAGCAAAAACAAAACAATATTATAACACTATTAATGATGACTTTAGCTTTAGGGCTCCTGGTTTTTCTGCTCGATGATTTTAAATAAAGGAGGTATAAAGCGAGAGATGAAAAGGGCATGGAAAAAGAAAATTTCTACTAAGACCCTAAAATATAAGTAATCAGCCATTGACCCCCTTGTTTCCCGTTTCCATTCTCTTAACGAATCCCATCACCGCATTGTCACATTAAAAGAAATATAAAAAATACTTTATCAAGTCTAAATGAATAATAAGATGCATTGTACGAACAGAACGTTAAAAGCGCTATGAATCTATAAACAATAAATGCAAGCTCAATGACTCCTTCCATCCCTATTTTCTAATTTTATATCAAAAGGTATATAGACGAGTATCGGAAAGAGAAAGAATAAGAAGAGACGTGATCTACGAAAATACTCTAAAGAAAACTCCGTCATTACCTCCCTGTTAAGATTCTATGATATACTCCTGCACAATCACGTTTAATCAAAAAAATCTAACGGAATAGTAGAGTAGAGGAAAACAATTGAAACTACTTTTACTCCACTACAACAGCACGGAAATAACTACTTAAATAACCAAAAACTGATAAAACCATCATCGCAAACAAACTAGCTATCCCGTACCATAATAAATAACCACTTATTTAAGTTCACCAAAAACCCAATCACTCTCAAATATATCCTCGCATCGCAACCCACTAAAACTATAATCTCTTCTAATTCTCTACATCAACAAGAAAAAAAGCTACATTCCAAAAAAAAAAAAAACCAGTAAATAAATACGCACATTACATAAATCCTCGGACCCTCTGGCCCCCGTCTCCATTCCGGTGTTTTCGCCGTCTTGCAAGAAGTACACCGATTCGCCTTCACCTTTTTCTTCTTCTGAAAAAACAAAGAAAATCGTTAGCGGCTGAAAGGGATGCCAAAAATTGTTGTACGACCGGTTGCATTACGGACGACAAAAAAAAAATAAAAAAAAAATTTAATTGGAATGAAAGCCTCTCACCTTTCGATGCCGCCATGCAATGATGGGATCGCTGTTGGTTCCCGAGTTCTTTGGAATGGTCGAGTTCCAGACGAATTTTTTTTGTTTTGGAGGGGGTTTTTTTTTTTGGTTTTTTTGGCGGTTTTTTTGAGTTTGAAGCGTGGAAAGGATTAATTAAAGTTTTGGTGAGCATAAAAAAAATAAATCATGGGAGAGGGTTTAAAGGCGCGGGAGAGATAAATAAAAAGAACAAGAATTATCAAGGTAGAGTAAAATGAACGCCGTTAAAGAAAAGTGATGATTTCCTGCACAGAAAGTATGTTCCGAAAAGGGCCAGTCCACGGATCTCTCAGACAGGAAATCATGAGTTAAAGTAAAAGATTAAACTTAAACTTTGTCTTTGAATCTGAAAGAATGCGGGACACTAGACATCCACCAAGAATAGAATAATGAAAAAAAGAAACAAAAAACAAAAAGAATAAAAGAACGTAAATACCATGAAATCCAACAAAGGTGAATAAATAATTTAAGAAAAATAAAGCCATCGTTTTTGAGAGGATTTAAAAAAAAAAAAAAGTATTCCTCTTACCATTTTAGTAAAAGCAACCTTAAGCTCCTTTAATCTTTTTGGATATCAGCTCCCGTCTCTTGCATGGCCGCGATTTTTTCGTAGAGGGTTGAGTTGGTGGCAAGAACTCTGGTTTCGGAGAGGCTTCGGTTTAAATCAAGGATTTGTTGACGATCTGTATGCCCCGCAGAGTTTAGTGAAGTTGAGTTATTAGTGAATATTGGAAGACATTGAATTATTAGTGGAATTGGAAGACAGAGTACTCAGACATGAACAGTCTGAATATAATGGAAGAGATGTATGAAAATAAACTTTACAAAGCAGAATAACAAAAACGAAGCAAATTATAGATAAAAACGTCAAGGCATCTAGACAAAAAAAAAACGCCTTATAACTTACAACTTTTAACGCGTCCGCAAACTTTTTCTTTCTCTCTTCCTCCTCCTCCGCAATCTCTTTAGGCGAGGGCGACCTCGACTCCTCTGATCCCGTCTCCCCCTTCTCCAAATAAACCGGCTTCGGCACTTTCCTCCTCCCTCCCTCTCCAATCCCGTCATCAATCGTTTCCTCAATAACCATCTTTCTTGATCCTTTGGTCGTCCCCGTTTCCGCTTCTTAACATCAATATCGACGTCGTCCTTAGGCTTCGCTTCTAGTGGCGCGGATGATGTGTGGCGTCTGAAAGGGGGTTCTTGAGGTGGTGGTGGACGCGGGGGGACGCTGGAGGTGAGTGTGTCTTCAGCGCCAGGACGGTCGGGAAGTGGCGCGTCGTTATGCATTGAGTCAGGGTGGGAAGAGTCGTGAGGAGGATACGGGTAATAGGGATATCCGTATGTGGGCTTATGCAGGTGGGAAAGATGGCGGAAACCCATGTGGCAGTGGATATGAAGGGTAATAACCACGATAGGTTGAATGGTTATAAGGTTCCGGATAAGAAGGAGGGCGGTAATGGGGATGTGCACCAATAAGGTGGCGGTTATATGCTTCAGGTTGTGTATCTAAATTGACATTTCGGTTGTTGTGGGCGATAGGCGGTGGATGATCTTCAAAAGATCTGGGTTGCACGTAAGGCGCAGCTATCCAATCTGCACCAGTGGGTCGTCTACTGCGATGTAACGATGGTGTTTCAGCAGAGTCGCTGTACCCAGCACCGTCGTCCGCAGGTCGTCTTCCCCACGCCGAGAATGGGCTGTAAACGAAAAGAAAGCAAAGCTAATGTGAGAAAAAGGATTGGGATTTTTTATAGTCGTAGTACCCCCAATGTGGTTGCTGTCCGTTTCGTCTGTCGCCACCACCGCTTGGATGTTGGGACGATGATGAACCGAAATTGGATGATGGATCCATTCAAGCAAAAGTATATACGTCTTTAAGTGGGAATTCTTCAGTTTGTTCTGCGTCCGTATATTATTTCCAAAAGTTCCAGAGGAGACACGTTATGTCATGCAACAAAAAGAGATCGCGGCTCCCAAGTCTTGATTGATATTTTCAGCAAACCTGCCGTCTTTTGAAAAGAAACGTTAAGTTCGGAGTCATAACAAACATAAAGGTTTTCAACTACAACTTGGAAGGATATGGATAAAAAGAACAAAAAGTCCAAGAACCGAAAGATCCCCAAACGCGGGTCCGGGTGAAATTAAAGCCTCGACCAATCACACCACACCGCTCTGGTTCCAAGATCCAGACCTTACGAAGCAACTGAAAAGCATAAGCAAGGCAGAACGCCATTCGCTCCCCAACAACTCAAGCAAGATTCCTCATAATAGATTTGCGGAAAACGTTGGCAAATGGGATTGTTTGAAAAAATGTTGACTCCCCGCGGAAAGTCTAAAGATGAAGAGGTGGAGGGGATATGGCCAATCTCATAAATCAGATCACTCATCACGCCTTTGAGCAATGTTACGAGATTTCATTAGCGGTGCAAAAGTCTACTCAAGATCAAAACACCAAAGAGAAGGGCCGTTACAAGAAAGTAGTTGGCGCATTCTTACAAAAGCGCCAAAAAAAAAAAAAAACAACTCACTGTACCGCCCTGATTCCCATCAACATCGTCCGTTATTACCCCTAATCATGATAGTCCTGTGTTGTCTGTCCACCATCTACTCTCATCAAACCCACTTCATCTCGCTTTGCACATCAACCCTATTGTCCAGCACCACTTGCCCCCAACCAATCATTCCCAACCACCCCATGCTCGCACCCATCTACCATCCATCATCCATCCTTGCAACCAAGATCCGTCAATCAAGAACTCCCACCCCTGCCCCCCCCCCCAAGACAACTTGTTCAGGGTGTTGTCTACTAAAACTAATCAAACAACTAACTGCATGTCTACTCCAACATCTCTACATGGTAATGTGTACCTCACTGTTCTTGTTTTCACACCACCCACTCAAAACAGGAGAGAGGGTAGACGTCCTTGTGCCGAGTGATGGATGAGTGATGAACAAAGGGGCGTGCAAGGGGGGATGATGGAGGGGGATGTGCAGGGACGGACGGAAGTAAGGAGAGGTTTTTGCTAGCCTTTTCCCAAATTGGCCGTTATAATTTATTTTAATATTTTTTGCACACCCTGCAAAAACCAAACCTTTTTCAATGTACCCATCTGCACACCTTGTAAATTAGTGAACTGATCCCAGATCTTCCACGGCCATATATCACTCACCAATACTGGTGCTGCTCCGACTGGTGAGCAAAAAGGTCAAGTTTTTGTGATCGGGTCTGTGTGTGCAAGTATTCTCAACAATTAAAAATATGCAGGATACATATATATGTAGAAAAATAAATATTTATTTTCCATGCATTATTCGTTACATGTGGCAGTAATGGTTCAAATCCATTTTTTTATTCTTTCTCATAACCATCCCTTAAGTCCCTCTCTGTCCATCCATCCATCCATACACGTTCGTCAACCACCACCACCACCGTCATCATCATCATCCATCTCCTCTCCATCATCCTCATACATCCATTTTACGTATTTACATAGTAATTTATTATTACTTCCTCAAATGATGATGATACTTTCTGCTTGGTTCATTAGATATGAAAAGAAAAAAATTAAAATTATACATAATTAAAATATAAATAAAAAATATATTATTATTTATTATTGAACTTGCCTTTTGACCCGAGTACCTGATACTGGCTGGCTTGGTTGAGGAACAGAACAATCACCCATTGGACAGTGGCAGACTTGTCAAACCTTGAGTTTAGCCAATAATTAAATTATATTTTTTATTTATTATTTACCCGAGTTGTTTTGATCGATCTGAATAGTTCATTCTGGTCGGTCACTCACTTGTGTTTGGTGAGGCGGAATTATAAGTAAATAATTAATAAAAAAGACAAAAGAATAAAAACTTTTTTTTTTGAGCTTCCGATCATTAAAATGTAAACGGTTTGCATGTGTTTGTGTGTGTGTGTTGTGTTGTTGTAGTGGATATTTTCTCTGTGCTCCATCCACTTTATGAAAAAGGCGTATACATTAGATAACTAATAGTATTATTTACTAAATCTATTTTTGCATGTCTTCATTCGGCTTGATGTTTTGATAATAGATAATGTTCAACTGTCACTCAACTGCGAGTGGCTGTGTAGCGCCCTCCACCAAACCTGTCTAGTCACGTGCGTATGCCATCGCTATCATTAATTTTGATTTTGTATGTGGTTTGGATGCTGATACTCTAAAAGTTCTTTCAAAGCAGGATATCTGTGCAAAGATACCACGTTTGACATCGCTCATACAAACTGGCTGTTTTACATTAGGTTTTAGTCGTCAACAATATTCCTCTGGTACCCGTACGCTAATTGTACTTTGCCTTTTAGAATTAACTATATCTTCGCGATTAGGAGGTTGCTTTCTGTAGACTCCAGCCGGAGTGATATGCCGTTTTTCCTAGGGAAAAGGGTTACGCTTTGAATACTTTAACGCCGTGTCGGATCTAAAGATATTCATATGAACGGATACGAAAACGGCTGATTTTATGTTCTGCGTTATAGGTTATTTGGGAATCTTCAATACAGATAAGGGGCTACTGCTTCTGACGATGGTCTCTCTACTTTTGATAAGGAGTGGGGAGCTGTTGTTGGACTGTCGACGAAAAACACCCCGTTTTGTATTTGCATTGCTGCGAGTATTTTGGACATTGATAGCGCTTTAACTGATCGATAACAGGAATGTTCGATAATCTTGTGCTTTTAGTTTTAGGGGTTCTTGCGTTTGTTCGATAAGGAGGGGGAGATGGGTTGCGTTGCTTGACGTTAAGCTAAAACAAGGCGGCATATACGCTATTCCCCTTGCATTTAAGGTCGACATTAATGAAAGTTGGTTCTTGATCGGCTCGTTATAGTCTTCGTGATGCGGGTTTTCTTCGTCTCGAGAAGGAGGTGAGGTGGCTGGTGTTGTTCGAAGTTCGTGTGTTTACACTCTCTAGGATTTTCGGGGGTATTTAAATCGGTTTCTGACGACGGGGGCCGTAATGTGTGATTTGCGTTTTTCACGGAGTTGTGTTGCTCGATTGTTTGACGAGGATTGTTCGAATGTCGCGGATTTTCGCTTACGACTTTTATCTTTCGCGATGTTGAGCTTATCGGAATCTTTAAACGAACCCATACAGTCGCTACTACCAATTATATTGGGATGAGGCTTGCGGCTAGAATATGATCTAATCTCGTCCGTACATATGGTGAACATTTGTGCCGGTGAGGTTATTTAGAGTAAAGGTGTGAAGTTTTTGATCGGACATTGTTTGGATTTATATACTCAGGAGTTTTCGGTTTTAGAGTGTTTTTTATTTTTATTTTATACTTTATTTTTTCTTTGTTTACCATTCCGCATATCAAATTCATAGTTTTTTTGATCATTTTTAAAATGATCTAAATAAATGATCAATGAAGAATAAAGTTTATTGAGGCCATCAAAAATGGAAAAGATCATTTAATCACATTCATCTTATTTACGGAAGACTTTCAGAAGAAGCCAATGTATTTCAAGTGTTTCTCAATGAGAGTTATGGGCGGCGTAGAAATAATACGCTCACGAGAGAATTTAATAAGTGGGAAAAGTAAAGAGAGATGATGTGAAGACGTTAAATTAACTCGAATAACATTTGGTGTATCCAATTATTGATCTTTGTAGAGGGTGGATATGAAGAGCTATTTATTTAATGACATGTTTTCATAGACACCACAACTCCATAATGAAGCATTTCGATTTTATTACAAACATCTGATAACCGAACAAAATAAAACAAACAATACCTTTGCAAATATCGTAATATCTTGAACATGAGAAGTGAAGACGTAGATTCGGTTTTCAAAGACCAAAAACTGATAATAGCTTGAAAGTTAGACCTAAAAAATCTACAGCAATGGCTATATGATTGTTTTCGACGATGGGAGAGCTCGTTAGCGGTAATCATGTCTTTTTGAATCAGATCGTGGTGACATTTGAAGAGTTAGAGCGCGATAAGAATTTTTGAGTGGATGATAAAGGTAGCGAGGTGGACGACGGGTTTTTTTTTTGGGTCAGATAACCGGATCATATAATTTGAGGAGATGTCAGCAAGCTGATATAAACATTAAGTATGATAAGTATAGATAAACGAAAGGTTATTGTTACTTTAATGTATCTATCCAATCGCCTTTCTCATGAATTTTGTTGTTCTGATTCGTAAAGTCTGCGCGCGTTTTAATCGAAATGAAACATGATCAAAGACGATAGAACTAAGTTGAAAAGACATCAAGGAATATCGCTCTTAATATATTTTATAAGTAAATCTACAATTATGTGAGTATTTCTAGGTGTTTAGTTTATTAGTATGATATAAATAAAAGCGTTAAGACGGCAATACTGATGAAACACTTGTCGAACAACATAACTTTCCTTTATCCAACGCAACTCTTAAGAAATTAAAAACTATCTCAAACTCTTTACTGCATTCCATGATCGTCTTCATCCCTTCCTTTCAACTCTTCCATGTTTCTCCTTCGGATGATAACCATCACCAGATTTTCCGATTTCTGTCGTCAATACTTTAGAAAACATAGAGTACTCTTACACCTATCAATGTTCACTTTACGGGTTTGATTCCAGAGAGATTTAGAGAAGGGTTTGATCTGCTTGATTTATTTGCTTGATTAGTGTTGGTTTCCCAGTAAGACCTCTTTTCAGTCCGGTCCATGGCTATCCACCGATACTATTATAGAGCATTCAGAGCGTCAGTGCATCTTCACCCTCGCCTCCGCCCTATCCATCCATGCACTCATCTTCAGACAAAACCGCTTCATTCGATCTTTCATACATATATAAAAATGTATCTCCTTGAAAAGCTCAACTCCTATTGGATAAACAATCCCGTGAAATCTTGAGCAAACTATAAGGAAACATCGTACCCTGCGAAAACGATACAGAATGTGCTCGACGATTGTCTTGAAAATATCTGGTCGATCCTTCATGGTAGCGGGTTCAATCCTTTGCCTGCCCACGATATAACTTGAGGGACTTGGTGGAAGCGAACCTTTCCATTATGCTGAGGCGGTGTCGGAGCTTGAAATGACAATGACTTGAAAACTGAAAATATTGTTGACAATTTTCAAGTATGAGAAAGTGAAAAAGTGAATGACAGTATATAAATACATGAGCAGGAGTTCCTGTAGTGGATGGTTTCGAACAGTCGCAAAAAGAAGTGGAATGGAATTAAGTTGGGTTATGAAAAGTGTTTTTGTTTCGGTTATCCTTTTCTTTCGTAATGCAGATATATATGGTACAGACTGGAGTCATTACGAATCCATGTCATCCTTCCATATATTACCATCCCCATCCACAATTTCCCCAATCTCCCATGCTTCTTTCTCAATATACATGCCATCATTCCGCCAAGAAGCAAAGGAGGCGAGGAAAAGCTGGTGATGGAGAGAAGTTTGCGTTGTTTACGATTTTTACGCTTGCATGATACGTGGATGATGGTGTTTGGCGTTTGATTGAGTCTTCGTGGATTTATGTCTACGCCTTTCCATTTGGCGGTTTTGGAGACTGTTGAAACGTGATTGCAGAACGTTGCTGGGTTCGCTCGTGTCATGATCGCAATACGGCGATTGGGTTGCACCGCAAGGATGAATATGGTTGGGTGGGGGGGCCGGTGGCTAGAAGGTTGATAATTGATGTACGCGGGTTATGTCATTAAAAGGATGAGCGGTTTTGATGAATTAAAGGTGATAGTATAGTTATCTCCGCACTTTTTCTCCTAAAAAAATGATAAAAAAGTAATAAGATTAAAATTCAACAATTTAGATACCAGCACTCACCCTCTTGTTCCTCCATGACGCTACTGTAACTGACAACCTCACCATCTCGTCCTCATTCCGCGTCGGAGTACTATTTTGAAGAAAAGCAAAAAGTAAAAATAAACCCAAACCAACCGAAAAAAAGAACCGGTCTCCGAACTCTTTCGAAACAAAACATCGAGCGCAAAAGAAAAAAGAAACGAAAAGAAAAGAAAAGGAAAAGGAAACAGACGAGAAGACAAGAGAAGAAAAGAAAAGAAAAGAAAACTTCAAACAACACCAAACCCTCCACTTTTTAAAATTCAAAAAAGTCAGACCACTTACATTCCAAACCTCTCCAGCTTCCTCAACCTACCATGAAGCTCCCTAATCGCATTCGCACACTCCATCTGCACCAACTCTATTCTCCTCTCCAGAAAGAACTCCTCCAATCTCAGCGACAACCGCGCCTACGCAAACTCCCCTTCACCAAAAAAAAATAAAAAGAAAGAGAAACAAACAAACAAACATTAGAAACACGCGGGTGATAGGGGTGAGTTGAAGTCGGGACCGGGGAGACGGTGGATGAACCAAGATCCCATCGGGATCGGTTTTTCGTGGACATATTAATCAAGTCCTCAGAATTCGGACGCTTTTCAATGTCATCATCGAGCATAGACAGAACGCTCTGAATTCCCCCAAGAAAAAGAGCACTCACATCAACGGTTATAGAACCCACCGTGCAAAACTTTTTCTTGAAACACCATTCCGACTTCACGTTGTTGGACGGGATCCGTTGAGTTTATACGCGATACTCCGCATCCATCGATCGCAGTAATCCACCAACAACCTCCCTTTTCACCGTATGCTCGTTCCTCCACCTGCACCGGCCTCGCCATTCCCAAGCTTCCTTAGCGGACTGCTTCGACGCGGTGGAGCTGGGGATGCTTTTAGGAAACGGCGATGAGGAGGGTTTCTGCCAGTCGCGTTTTCTTGGCTACGTGCGTACGGATTGTTAAGAACGGTTAAGGTTGGTGATATCAATGAGGACTTTTATAAATATCAACAACACAGAAAGTAATTTTAAACATCTTAGCAACAAAGTCGACAAAAGATAGTTTATGTTGTATTAAACTTTGACAACAATTTGGAGCAAAAGATTGTAAATATCAACAGACACAGGAAAATGAAAAGGCAAATGAGGGACCACAAAGAGACACGCCATCAATATATAACCGAAAATTGGATTTGTCTGGCAGAACAAACCGATAATGAAAGAGGTCACTTGAGATAATCTTTAAACACTTCAATCCTTCCATCACTCTTTTCCGGCTAAACACCCACCAACTTCGCCAAAAGGGGATACATATCCACAGTTTTAATCTCGGGTTTATCCCCTCCCAACTTCCCGGCAGTCTTGAAAGACGGTCCCCTCGCAGCAAAGATCCCAAGCATATTTGGTAAATCCACATCATTACCACCAGATCCCAATTGGTTACGGTTCAAACTGATCCGGTCGGGGAACGACTCATTCTTGTAGAAAAATCGTAACCCTCCCTTGCGAGTAAAGTGATAAGTTGGGACCATCGGATTTTCCAAACTCTGAAGGGTACGTGAATGAATCCGTACGGCCCTTGATGTATGTGCGCACACGGTCGCCGCGGTTCCTCATTGTGTTAGCGAAAGCGTTAAAGTCAAAAGAGGCAGATTTCGGGTAGACGTAGGTCAGGGGACGATTTTGTACAATATCAACTTGGGAGAGGTCCAGAAAGTCTTCGTAAAAGAGGTGGAGGGAGGCGTTGTTTGGGGTAGGGGAGATGCCGTGGTCCGAGGTGACGACAACGTCGATAGAGTTAGTCATGCCGATTTCTTCGATTTGGTCGAGTATTAAGCCAAAATTCCTGTCAACACGGGCGAGAAATTCCCTAAATTAGGGCTCTAGATTTAAGGACAAAAATAAAAGAAAGAAGGATTATTTACAATATTTAGCAGATATACTAATGACGAGTATAAGAATAAGGAATAATAAACCACATTCACATCTGGCCCAAACAACGTCCGATTGCGTCCGCATCCCTGAAATGCGTCGCAATAAACACCGGCTTAGGTTGAGCCGAGTCCGTAAGCAGATTAACGACCTTGATCCAGCTCACAAGCGTCACCACCCTCTGCTATCCGTCTGACTCCTGTTGAAAGGCTGATCATAAGTTGGGGGATGCTGAAAGGCTTTGCCGACGTTCCGGGCCAGTTGACGGTTCCAACGTCGAAGTTGTTGCGGCGGATAGTAACCCAGAGCTAGGGGTATGTCAGGCACTCCCCCAGAAGATGAGTTGATTGACAGTTTCACTCTCGATCCTGGCAAAATGGTAAACTTGTTGAAACCATTGTTGTGGAGACATCAGGGACGTGGAAATAGTCACCAATGATACCGTGGTTGGCGGGGTAAAGACCCGTGAGCATACTGTATTGGTTAGGGAAAGACTGGCGGGTAAACGGAAGGATTCCAGTAGCTTTGGCGCTGACACCCTTGTCGACTATGATACCATAGGCATCAGAGAGCATAAAAACAAGGCAGGTAATTGAAAAGGCGACGACGAATGGTTGTACTCGAAAAACTCCTTGATCCTGGGAACGAGTCCAGACTCTAGGTAGTCCGGTCTGAATCCATCCAAACACACAAAAACCACCTTTGTCCTAGCTCAACCGGTAAGCTGCTCTTCCGAAGTCCAAGGTCAGGCCGACCGTTGAAGCAATACCGATCACGATTCCGACGGTGACGGCAGCGATGGTGAAAACTTGACGCCGAGTGAGTGTTGTCCTAATACCAGTCTAAGATAAAATAAGGAATGAAAGTGTGAGAAGATAGATAGATGAGGAAGAAGGAGAGACATCCGTATGCGCGTTGTTGACCAGCAACCGGCAGATGAGGTTCTGAAATCAAAGTTGAACGCACCCTGTCACACCCTTAAACAGCTTTTTGAAGAAACCAATGGATCCCCGCCAGATGATGATAAGGTGGCAAACGCCGAAGAAGATGTTGGAGGTAGGCTATGCCTTTTCGTCTTCTTTTTTTGCTTTTAAGAAGTTGATGCTTCTACTAAGGAGGTTGCAAGCAACGAACGATGAGGTAAGTTTCTACTAAGTACGACCAAAGAACCGTCAAGTAGAGTTTGTCAAGCGTCATGGCACAAGAATTATCAAATAAAGTTAAAGCTTATAACCAAATGAGAGCGTCGCTTTGAATTTCCCAACGAAAATACATCTAATTAAATGCTTTGAAAAAAATTTAAAACAACTCGCATAAAGCAAGCGGAACAGTGTAAACCATAGAAGCCACACTTCTCATGCAACAGGTCGCTCCTTCGTCAACGATCCGTTTATAGCGCTCCTTAAAATTGATTACCGCCTCACTAAGCAAAGCTTATGATCGCCTGAACTATAAAAAGACTAGAATCTCAATCGATGGAAACGCTCCAAAACAAACAAGGTGAAAGTAAACATGGTCGACAGGGGATAATGAGATCATATTGTTGGGATGACATGGTAAATACATGGTACAGAAGCATATTCCGTAATGCGTTCAGTTCTTCTTCTTGTCTCCACCCTTGATGTTCTTCTTTTTGGCGGCGAGCTTGGTCATGACATTGATGTAGAGACTTCAGTGGGCAGAAGAGGTTAGTGACGATATGGAATGGACGATGTAAAGAAATTATATCAACGAGAATGAAAAGAAACTGACCCAATAGAGAACGCCACCAAGTTGAAAAACGGAAGCCACACGGGAGGAGGCAACATCTAGGACAAAAGGTTAGGAATGATAATCGTGAACATTGGGGAAATAATCGATCCCCGTTTCATTGTAAGTCGGCGAAGAAAAAAAATCCATACCTTGAATGCAAACGCTTGAACAAGAGGGAAAACTAGCCAAGTCGTTTTCATCACAGAAAGCAACCTCGCTTGTACAGTCCTGATGGCCTGCTGCACATTCTGTCCAGCAATCAATGCCATCGCAAACAAGTAGACTATGAACAAAGAGAAGAAACGATAAGCATTCCAAAGACTTCAAAGGAATCTCACCAGAGTTCTGAATTGGCGCCACAACAAGGTTTGTAGCGATCAATTTCGCAACGGACCATCCAGCACCCGTCTTCCCTTCAAACACCTTTTCCAAAATGGCATAAAGATGATGTCCCAAAGGTCCCGAGATGAAGAACCCTTTTGTTGAAATCTTAGAGAAACGTCAAGCGTTGGGGGTGCCTCACCGTATGCAGCCATCTTTGCAGCCTTGGAGTCAACTTTGCCGCCTGTCAATTGACTGGCAACGACTTCTTGGAGACCATTAAGGGTAGCCGCAGTGGAAGCTTTGTAGAGGACTGGTTGGGTCTGGGAGGCGGTTAGGATTCATGTAGCAAGGGTGTGAGAGCTGTACCCTAAGGCCGTGGAGGTATCTTTTGAATGTATGTTGAAAGCAGTGAATATAAGTTATTGGGACTGGAATGCATTGACGATGGAGTGCCCCAGTTTACCTGTCCCATAAGGTGATGACGGGTGCCTCGCTGGTTTCGACGGTCATGATTTCCTTTCAGCTGGAAAAATCTTTGGGACCAAGCCGGCTCAATAACCCCATTAGGTAGGTCACGTTTTCATGTTCACCAAAACTTATACAACATTAGACGCGTGCGCTGGTTTATAAGGGGGTTCGCGCGTCAGAAACAATTTGATTGCTCTCCACGAGCACTGCATAGAATGTGTTGGAGAACGACGCTCGCCAATTAATTTCCAAAACAAAGCTTAAATCTCTGGTACATCATCCACCCACTCTCTTATGAACTTATTCTGCAACGCCTCCCACTCCTTCTTCCACCTTCCCGTTGATTTTTCCCTGTATCAAATCTCTCCAAAGTGGTAAAACCCATTTTCGGTCTCTCATCTCCATGTTCCTTCAACTCGCCTGGCAAATCTCTCGACGTTCCGTACTTCCATCCAATCTCACTGCTCGTCGTTGCGGGTGCCGAGTATTTCTCTATGGGTAAACGAGACTTGAGCATACTTTTTACGTCGTACGCTGTCATCCAGTTGGTCATGATGGGGTCTGGAGAGGAGGAGGTGGAGAGGGTGTCGGAAAGTTTGCTGGGAAGGCCAGAGGCGTGGGTGCTGATGGTGGTGATGGGTTTGATGGGAGGTAATCGTTCGTAGCGTGAGGGGATGGTTCTAGGGGTTTGCTTCGCTTCCTGTAAAACTCAGCTAAGCCTCAAAACGTCGTTCTTTGGCAGAAAAGGCATATAGGGGGATGAACCTTACCTCAATCATCAAGTCCTTCATGAACCCCCAAACTGGCTCCCATTCTCGTGCGGCCTTCAACTCGTTTTTCACCGTTTGTCGCCTTCACCAATAACAAAGTTTATAACACTCAACAATAGCACAAAAGACGCTTTACCATATCGAATCCTCATGAGCGGCTGTGATGAATTTCTTGCGGGCTCTTTAGTCTCCATACTTGAAAGTCTTTTCACGAAGAATAATTAACACCCTATTTGGTTGAAAGATTCAGTTGTCCGTGACATAAGTTCATTCAAGTGTGCAGCCAATCAGGGGCAGTGCGGTGGTCATTTGATTTTGCCGTTTCGGATGATGATAGTATTGAGCATCGTGCTCGGTGGTGAAGCGAAAGATGGTTTGAATAGAGACTGCTGGTTTGCGTACTTTTAGATAGTAGTTTTTTCGTGCAGGGTGTTCAGCACGAACCTACGTTCTGACCCGCGTCCATGTGAATGTTCAGCACCTCGCTCACTCTATTAAAAACGTTTCGGCAGTTTTTTGTTATTACATATGCATACTCCAACAACCCCCCAGAAGGATATCTAATACTACTTTGCACTAACATGCGGGAATATTTCTTTACTTTTATAATAAGGTCACGCGAACATGCAAGGGATTAAGAGAGTACATGTTTTGTAAATCAACAGAAGCAGGGGATGATTATCGAAGAGGTTATCGGCTGGAAAGATTTGAGGGATCAAACGATACGCTTAGACAATTCAAAATGGGCAGAAATGAAAGGCACTGGCAGAAAGAGGGAGAGGATGTTTTAATTGAGAAACCAAATATATATACAGAATGAGGTATGAATATGATATGAAGTGAGTATGGCTTAAAGAATGAAAAGCGCCGGTCAATCGGAGACGCTTAGAGACATGGAATTCGTGCTTCCTGTAGTCTTATGGCGCAGCTGAGGTACCGCCATCAGCCTGAAAGAATTACATATTTAGCGGCTATCCAGCCCAAAAAATATTAACAAAAGAAAAAACCAGTAACAAAGCCTTACCTTTCGCATCTCCGCAAGTTGAATCTCCATCGCCAATCGTTGATTCTCCAACTCCAACTTCCGAATATCGAGCTCATTGTCGTGGTGGTTTGCTTCTCAGGTTTCGTGTCTTTGCGGGTGCAGCCGGAGCTGGGTATACGGATGATGACGTCCGAAGTCAAGTACGCGGGAGTGGTGTGGGTTGAGCGGCGTAAATGATACCGGTTGGGGTGGAGTATTCTGAGCGTAAGAAGGCTGTAAAACACAATTAAAATAAAGCTCTCTTACAGTCCGGTTGATAAGGAAAAGAAGTAACTCACCAAATATGCCGTGTTTGTCGTCATAATGACTCCCCGCCGCTCAATACAATGTCCTCTCGCTTGAGCCCACCCTTGCCGTATCGCCACAATTCGATAGACGGTAAAGACGAATGCGCACACAAAGATGACACCAAAGATGGCTAGAAAGATGATGAGGGGTAAAGGAATTGAATATTGGTTTGGTGGAGGGCCAAAGGTTGAAGGACTGGAAGACATGGTTGACGGTTCAAAGACTTGAGTTCGACACAGAAGTGATATGTCGAATATTGAGACGATGCAAATCTTTTTATATCAAAGTAATCGTTCTAGGTATATGAGTGTGTGTGTTTTTATTGTTTTGTGACCCGAATTTAGGGACATTTAAATCCAGAAATAGAAGGATATCAATATTTACTTAAATAACGCAAATCATCCGAAAGACTAATGTTTTCACATTTTAATTAGTCCAAAACGTCTCCTTGCGGAAACTTATTAGTGTTCGACGGAGGCTAAACGCTGTTTTCGAAGAATGAAACTATCATTTTTATTACCCGATCTCATAAACAATATCATATTCGGGAAGTCGGTAAATACTAATAAAATAAATTAATTTATACATACGTCGTATAAATGCGTCTTTCAGGATGACGAGCAGTTCACCTTTGATACTTCTGACTGCGTCTCCACGCGCGTATCCTTCTCATAGTTTTGTCTGAAAGCCCTGATTCGAACTTTATTATTTCCAAAACGACGCAGTCATCCCTGATTTTGAGCAACAACATTTGTCACTTAATGATGATCACGGTTGGGTGATAAAAAGGCGACCTCAGCCAAACACCATTACTTTGTTCACCCCCATCGCTTCACCCAAACGGCCAACAACACTAGTTATGTCCATCATGCCAACATCCACTGTGGTCATCCCCGATGTTAACACCGTCTTGATCCCAACCATCACTTCCCAAGTTGCATCCCCATCGTCCTTCCCCGACATTTATGTCCAGTTCAACAACATTGAGATCTTTAACCCCATCAACTCGACATCCCCTGCTCCTAGCTGCTTGACACCATTCCCGCTTTCATACCCTTGCACTGCTCCAATTACCGACAGAGCGTCAAGTTTGACACTCTGTGCTAGAGAGACAGCTTGCTTCAGTGTCGTTTGCGAGTAAGTTACCTCACGTCTCTTGCCATATTTTTCACGCCAACTTTATACTCATTTCTTATTATTTTCCATGAACATAGCTCAACAAGCAATTCCTGCACTCTTTACCCCAACATCATCTCCTTCCGCGACGTCCAAATCTCTAACCAATCCGCTCACTTGAAAGGTAAGCCGTCTTTCCTCCAACTCACCGTTTCTCACACACTTATTTTCACCAGTGGGCTCCAACTTCCAACTTAACGGGACCTACCCCATCACAGTCCCCTCAACCCCAACGACATACACCCAATTCCCCACTCAACTCCTACCCAAGCGCACATCGGCTCCAGGCGCATCCACTCCGGACAACAGCAATGAAGTGAAACAGAGAAACATTCTTATCATTGTTCTAAGCGTGCTTTCGGTACTGTGTGTCATCGGATTGGCGTTTGTCAGGAGGGAATGGTGGCAGAAGAAGGGTGATGGTAGAAAGCGGATTGCGGATATTGTGAAGGAGAGGGAGGAGGCTGAAATCAGGGAGAGGGAGGCCAGGGAGAGGGAGACCAGGGAGAGAGAGCAAGTTGCTGTTAACAAGGTGTGAGGATGGATAGGACGTTTGTCATGGTAGAGACTGTTCTACAATGGAGTGTTTTTTGTAATCGCGTTGTTTTTGTCTCATAAACTATAAATATATATGTATCGAAATCTGTATTTGAGAGTGATAAACCAAGATATGGAGTATTTTTGTTCTGATAAACTTAGACTCAGCAGAGTTCTTCGGCCTACGTGTAAGCGAAGAAGCTTAATTGAACTTGTGTAAGAAGTCGAGGCATTAGATTAACCTGTACTGAAGCTGTTTACATATAAATAGAATCTTTTGTTTTCGTGTATACTCACAAAGGTAGTAAATTGAAAGATACATCCGGAACCAGTTTCTAATATAAGAATAATAAATTCTTGTAATTTTAAGAGTTGCGCATAAGAAGACGTGGAGTTCAAAAAAAAATAATAATTAGGTTGGGACTATAATTACGTTCACGTTTCGTCGACAAGACTGACAGTAAATAAAATTACAGGTGTATTAAGAGTGATTAAAAATGAGATTGATGGTATAGTATAACATGAAAGGATTATGTGAGAATGAAATTTGATACGGACTGTAAGGATGAGGTGGTGATAAGCTACTGGGGATCATCGGAAATTAGACTTGTGCTGGGATCATCGGAAATTACGACTTGTGCTGCTTCTCAATATCCGATGCATACGATGTTACGAATGACGATGGCGCTTGCGTGGAGGCTGCAGAGTTGTCTTGTCCGTACGATGTTGCGGCAACGGCGTACACATTGGGATTGTAATATTCGGGGGCGGGTTGATTATCAACGAGCGGTGTCTGCTGCTAAAAAGAAAATCAGCGTCTTATTTCTTACAATCCATGAATTGAAATAAATGTAATTAATGTTACCTGCAAAACAACCACCTGCTGTTGAGCCCTTTCTGTATCATAAATTATCGTCTTTCTCTCGAGTTTCCGATATCTCCCTTTGAGGACAGCGACACTGATGGCGAGCCAGAGTGTTGTGATTACGAAAATTCCACATAGCACACACATCATGACGAACAACCATACTGGAATGCCGCTCCCGACATCATTGATGTTGTTGACGATGGTGCTCATTAAAGAGAATTGAGGGTTTGAAGAATTATTGAATAGAACGTTGAGGGAGGAGTGAATTCACGCGGATTATTAAATACTCTCAGATTTTTAGCCACAGCCATCATGAACCATGGAAAACTGTGTGTCGTGGTATATGGATGAGGCGTAATGGTGCATGGATGAGGTAAATATATATGTTGGCGCATGCTGGAAGGGCAGGGCTGCAGGAGAATAGTCCTCATTTTTTCGTGGAGATTGATGTCACGAAAATGGCGGTGTTGTTAATTTGACAAAGCTAAATATTTATATAGTCGCATATGTAGAGCAATTTTGGCGCGTCACGTGACTTCACAAGTCTGTAAAATGGGGATTGAAACAAACTTAAACTAGAACCAGCCTTCAGACAAGGTGAAGAGTGTTCCGGGTAGCGAACAGAGACGGAAAACAATGAATTTGAAAACAAGCGCGGAAAAAATGACAAGAAATAGGCATTCCGCGGTTTAAGGACTAGCAAGTAATACTCTTAAATCTCAAAGAACACCGTCAAGTAAGAAATATCCTTACATCTCAAAGCACGCCGTCAAGTCATGCAATGGACATTTTTTCTTTCTTTGAGGGAAGAGGTGAACGAGTGATTAACGGGGACGATAATAGAGTACCGGTGAAAAATCAACGGAGGCTGCATGAAGCAGATCTAAACAGTAGACTGTGTGCTCAGTCATACGCATCCATCAAGATTTCACACAACGCTACTATTCAAACGATCCGAATAAGATTTCAAAAGGAAAGTGAACATAAAAAAAAAAACGTTTTTGCCCATGCGCAAAGAAAACATACGACTAGACATATATAGCAGGGCGGTTTTATAAAACGGGTGGTGTCAAATGGCACTATTTTTTTTAGAGAAACGATAAACCGAAGTAGAGTTTGAAAGGAAAAGGCGAGAACAATAATTAAAGTTTTGGTTCGATATTGCATACCCGAAACCAGTTTCGTCCTTATATAGAGAGCCTAAGTACCTATTTAGGAAATAAGACACCTTCATTGACGTCGATGTATGCGAAATATGTTATATCGCTTTCACATTGCATCATGAAATGAGGAAGATGAAGTACAATACGAAGCTATTGAAGTATATTATAGTCCTGCCAATGAAGCGAAGACGGTATGTGTTATGTCCTTGCTAACTTTTTTGGCATAATGTACTCGAGAGAAACACCATCAGTGATCAAAAGTTGTGTGGAGCTTAAAAAGCTTTACAAACAGTGCAACAGATCAATTAAGAAAAGGAATGTTTATTTTTCTTGTACATAGCAATGCATTAAACAAATAGTCGAAAGCTCTCCTGACTTAGATAAATGCAAGAAATGAAACTGATAATGCTCAAGCGACGCAAAGACATGGTATTAAATAACGTCGAGAGTAAACCATGAGGCTTATAAATAAGAATAATAGAAAGGAAAATGCAAAAACAGAGGTTATTGAGTACATGGTTGATGAGGGAAATGATGAGGGAATAATTGCAAAGGGATCGATCATATCGCGGAGTCATTTACGGCCTGATGTACTGGAGCTTTTCATCCGATGAATGAGATGTCACGAACGAGGATGCCTCTTGCGGGGGCGTTGGCTCTTGGGACACATACGATGTTGTTGATAATGCATATGATCCAGAATCATGATAGCGGGCGCGGGTTCCGTTTGAACGTTATGGAGAGACGGTGGCTGCTGGAAAAAAAAAAAGACTGATCAACAACCATCACTCGTGAATCATGGTAAAAAGGTCAAAAGTCCCTTACCGAACAACAACGACCGCTTGTTGGGCTTTTTCTGTATCTTGCATCTTGAGTTCCAGTCTTCTGATTTTGCGCCTCAGAACTGCGATACCGATGGAAAGACCAATGTTGTGAAAAGAAAGATTCCGCACAACGAAAATGGCCACCATAAGCCAAAAGGGCATGGTGGTTTCTCCGTCGATTTGACTCTGCTTAATTGATATGAACTTGGTCATGTTTGATAATGGTTGATCGGTGATGGAGAAGGTGTGAAGGAACAAGAGTCCTGGTGAGAGACGTCTTTTGATGTTAATAGAAGGGAATGGGCTTTTTGTAATTTGTCGTCAAGTATTATTGTATTCCCCATAGGGTTGGCCCTGGCGTCGCTCAGTTTTTGATGGATGACGGCTGGGCGATATTTGTCGTTATAAATGAATTCTGATGACAAGTTGAACATGGAGTATTGAGGGAATGCCGCATGCATTCTGACGGTGAACAGACCTCACCGGCTCCTGCTTCAATAGCGATAATACATTAAAAGGTCCCTCATTATCGGGTTCTTAGAAAGATATGAAAGAGTATCCCAGGAGCCTTAAGAAAGGAACATGTCCAAAAACATAAGAAAGAATTCTGCGGCCAAAGAAAGAAGCTCCCTGAAAATATCTCGTATGTATGTAGCAATATCTGAAGTAAGGGGATGGTTTTAAAAGTTGATGGGATATCAGGATGGACGGAGGTCATTAGTGATGGCCGCGGCGATGAAAGGCCGGCCGGCTGTGAGCTTTATAGTGCATGAGATGCTGAAAATCGTAAGGGATCCTCCTCTAACAATGCCTACAAAGGAAGAACCTTGTAAAGATGAGGTCAAGACTGCCAATCGGCCATAGATATCCTAGTTCTTCCAGAATGTCTAGAGGGAACCCATTTCCTAGAACACACGAGCATTAATGTGAAGACAGCTAGATACCTCATCAGGATTTTCTGAAAGAATCTCCTTACTAGGTTAACGGTCCCGCAATCTTTCCGCCGTCTCTCCAGACGGAGCTCGACAGAATTAGGAGCTACCCCTCTCCACAAAGTTTGGTCTACCAATTACATCAAAGGGTCCCATGGTTACTTATCCATCAATCTACTTCGCTTCAAGTCACTGTTCTCCAAAGGCTGTCGTAATCTGTGCTCGGACAACAACATGTGATAGGCACAGATCATTCGCAACGTATCAGAAACAGTATCCCTAAGGAGAGCAAGATTATAAAGGTCGTCGTGGATCAAATTTCCCAACAGTTGACGGCATCGGTCGCTAGAAAGTCAGAAAATGGCGTTGATGGTCTCAATCACAACTTTCGCAATTGGGGCTGTTTATGTATTCGCCTTTGTATCAGGAGACGAAAAAGAGAAAAAAGAGCTGGTATATTATGAAAAACATCATCGATCCA
Organism: Chytridium lagenaria; assembly: GCA_025449115.1. Lineage (NCBI taxonomy): Eukaryota > Fungi > Chytridiomycota > Chytridiomycetes > Chytridiales > Chytridiaceae > Chytridium > Chytridium lagenaria. The sequence continues at coordinate 26,302 of JAHLKC010000102.1, forward strand.
AACAAGTAAGAAATAACTAAAAAGGAACACCCCCGAACGACAAATCCCGAAAATATTAAGATATTTTATGAGGTATACTCTGGTAACCCTCGGACGATGAGGCAATATTAGATGAGGTAGATAACAATTGAGATGCGTGCACTTTCTTTTGAAGCTGTTCAACCTGCAAAAGAAGTTCTTGCCGAATCACAGGGTACTTGATGCCATATTTGTTGACGAGTACATCATCGGTCAGGTTCAAGAGTTCGGTTCCCGTGATGTTATGTTCTGTAAAAAAAAAACAAACGACATGAGGATCTAACGATATAATGAAGGGAAGGATAGAAAACGACACTTACCATAGAACGATGCCATAATCTCCTTTGAAAAATATAATTGACTCAACCATGTCACAACCCTGACACGATCCACGATGCTGCCGTTGCTAAATCCGCGGGTTTTCTATACGTCAGGTCGCGTCGCGGGGAGCCGTCAGCGTCCGGGGAATATGATCATCAGGATTTGGTTCGATGGGAAAAGGCCGGAGATTATGAAATAGGTTGCTTGATTTATCAGTCTTGGGGGGAATGGCGAGTGGGGTGCTGCTAAGGTCGGTGGAGCCTTTCAGACTATGATCGGAGGTTGGGGTCGGCGCTGTGGACGATAGGGAATGGGACTTGATACAAGCAACTGAGGGGATTGGAGACTATATTTAAATAAGAAATTAGTTTAGTAAAATATTGACGTTTATGACGACGCGGTAGGATCAGCGTCGAATGCGCCTGAAAAACGACTAAAAGTATAACTCACGTCTCCACTTTCCCCACCTTCCCCACTACTTGATCCTTCCATCGATGTCGTAGCAGTCATCCATTGCACGCCATCCTCATGCAAACACATTTTTATTCACGGCCGTCCTCCTTTTCCTCAAGTACATCAACACGGCAATGGCTCCCACAACAGCAATAATAAACGCCGTCGCGCCAATCGCCGCTCCCAAAACAACACCGTCTAAGCCTAGAGGCGAAGCAGCACCACCGTCTTTGTCTAGACTTGACGTGGTTGAGATGGTGTTGATGATGGCCTCCGGGACGGGGGTTTTGATGTAGGCGGTGTAGGTGGTGCCGTTGGATATGAAGATGGTGCCTGGGGATGATGTCGGGTTGGGTGGTGGATTCAGAGAGGGTTAAGGAAACGATAGGGGATGGTAAAGGGGACGGGATGGCTGTGGTGGTTGCTGCTGAGGGATGGCTGTTGCGGGGGAGGTTGCTGGGGTGATTGCTGAGGTGGTTGCTGAGGTGGTTGCTGTGGTTGCTGTGGTGGAGCAGGTGACGGTTGTTGTTGCGGCCGCTGAGGAGGGGGTGAAGGAGCCGTGACGCCGACGGTCGTTCTGACATCACGGACGTAGCGACGACACCCTCTGTTTCAAAAAGTAAAACTTCAGTACAAATAGTATCGACCAACAAAAAACAAAACAAAAAATAAAAACATACGTTTAATCCATCCATTTTGATCTGGAACGCCGGCAGAGTTCACAGTGCTTTGTTGAAATACTATAGGGAGTCCAAACAGGTAGCACCCGTCAGCGTTGTTCTTGGATTCTTGAGCCCAGCAGATATATCCGGCACTATTAATAACAACGATTTAGACATATAAAATGAATTTACGCAGGCAGTGATAACCACGGCAACAGGCAAAAGCCCAACAACCTCAAGCATTCGGCTTAACAACAAAGAAAAACGAACTGAAAGACAAGCAAAGTGACGTGAAAAGAGATGATGGAAGCGCGACGGAATAAAACACTCACCACTCTGACTTTGAAGCACAGAACGCTCTCGCTCTACTAGACTGCCTCATAATACATCCGCCAACGTTCAAAAACGGGAAATCGCATGAAGGATCATACCAATTCCCAGAGGCAGTGCTCCCCGACACACCGGGAAAGTAGATGAAGCTCATAGACAAGTTTAGGAGATGGTTGAAGAAGTGATTGAGTGTAAAAAAGTGGAGGGAATTTTATCTGAGGAGCTGCTTGTTTTTAATACGTAAAAAACTGTGGATGGACTTTTGTGGATCCAAACGGAATGTCCAAGTTTTGTGGATATTTCGCGTTTTCGTGTGACTCAGGACTCTAAACTATCGCGTAAATATTTACAGCATCGTGGCAACATCCATGTCAAAGGCGCGGGTGGGCACTGCACACTGCACAGTGCGCACTCCAAACGAGATGAGCAATACAATTCGTAAGGGTATGGTGTATTTATAGTCTAGCAGTAAAAAATACGTAAAACATGTTTCTCGGAAGCTCTCTAAAAAAAGAGAAATACTGGCCAGTACTTCCAGCCCGTTACTCCAAGGGTATCCAAGTGAGAAAAGGAAAAGCATTCTCTAACGATATAATTCATCAATCTATGATTAAACGCAAAACTAAAAACAAAACTTGATTACGAGGAAACGTAAGGTGGAAGCCTATCAGGAGGGACAGAGGAAGTTGAGGCAGTCGCATGTCTCAATCGATCCACATGTGACAATATAGTCTGTCGAGACTGTGCATCTTGGATATCATAGGCAGTGTAAAGCGCGGAATCGGTGAGGAGAAGGAGAGAAGTTCCAGTCATATTCATATCTAAAGAAATTCAGTCAAGTGTGGTATACAAACGGAAAGGAAAGGAAAAACGACAAGGCAACCGTACCGTAAAATTTGATCACGATGGATTGTGGTAACCCCACCTCCTTCCCCCACATCGCTACTCTATCTCTTTCCCATCCAAATACTCCCTCTGTACTTATATTCTCCCTCATTTTTCCCGAATACAACTCAACAGCCGGCCTCGCGTCATACTGCGCCTTGGACATTGCTTCGGTAGGTAGAGGAGGCTTTGCCGGGAACAGTGTGGATGACACTGGTTCTCCGGTGGTTGAAGGAGGGATCCCGGGGGTGTAAGAGGAAGAGTGTTAAGACGAGATGCAGGAGGTGGAGATACAGGAAGGCTTGATAGATTTGTGTCAGGGTAAGGCATGAAAGATCCATGGGATGGCTATTTTTAGAAAAATAAGAACCGTAAACGTATGAATTATCACCGGACAACGTTTCCAAAAGAAAGAAAAAAAAATAATTAAGGAATCAAAAAAACCAACAACAAGAAAGAACGAGACTTTACGTTCGATGGAGATCCAGCCGCACGCCCATCGGTTCTCACCACCATCGGCGGAACCAACGTTTTTTCACTCCGTTTCCGTCTCCACATCAAAATGACTCCCACAACAACCAAAACTACCACCACAACCGCAACGACCACACCCACAATTATTAAAATTGTTCCATTTGACGACGGGGATGCATCGCTATTGATGGTGACGGTGGTGGAAGTGGGTGCACGTGTGGAGCGACGGGTTCGAGTTGTGGTGGTGGAGGTGCGACGGGTTCTTGATCTTGTTGTTGAGGAGGTTAAAGTGGATGAAGAAGTTGGGAGTGCGGTCACGACGGCGCCTCGGATGGTAGCTGTAGCACCCTCTAAACATATGGCACAAGGAACGTTTTCAGATTAACAAAACCGGAGGAACAAGGGTAAAGATAGGGGATTCACTTTAGCAAAGATTAAATGTACGATCAACATACCCTTGACATAACCATTTTGCAAATAAACTCCCTCTGAATTCCTCGTAGCCTCAAACATAATCAACGGATCGCCAAACAGATAACAATCCGTGTTATTCGACACAACGGGATTCCAACACACAAACCCTATGCTAAAAGTGGATAAAGTATGAGTTAAATCCAATGAGAAAGATGAAAAGATCAACCATTCCGTCTTTCGTTCACAAAACGGGGTGGCCCGTTCTAATCTTCGGACAATGCATCCTCCAGCATCGAGAAAGGGAGCATCGCATTCGGTGTCGGTCCAGTCAGATGAGTTGCGGGATGCAGCGTTGCCTTCATAGATGATAAAACTCATTGATAGAAGGTTGTCGTTGGACGACCGTCTTTTTTACAGTTTGTCGGCTTACACATTATTTACTAAATATTTAATAAATAATATTATTATATATGTGTGATAAATATTTATTTTAAACATTAAAAACATTTTCCCCCACATTATAATAGGTGCCGCGCGATGATCAAAAAGATATCCCTTTTTTTTATTTTTTTAAATTTTTTTTTGGCCCCAGTCTTTTCGTGTCTTACGCTTGGTAAACCAATCTCGTCTTTAAATCCGTCTTTGAGGCAATGATGCTTGCTTAGTTGATGGGTGTGTGGATACGATCATGCGAGGAGCATTCAATTGCCTCGGCTAACTTACGGAAAAGCTGATCGTGCCGACATTTCGCTAATAAATACTGTATACACTTGATCCTTATTTATCCAGCTCCGTGGTGTGCTTGTTGTTTTAAGGTTGAGTAATCTGACATGTCTTGCAGATAACGAAGACCGTACCGTTGGCATTTGCCGGGAGAGTGAGAAGGAAGGATTGATCAGGGGCCATATACTTGACAGGCGTGTGTATGTGTGTGTGTATGTGTGTGGTGGTGTGGGGGGGAGCATGAAGTCTTAAGTGCGTACGTTGATGAGGCGCGCATTGCCGACATGCCAAGTTGGAGAAATGCAAGACAAGACACAGCGAACGGTTCGGAAGCGGATGACTTGAAAAAAATGGTTGAAAAGACCGGATATCCAATTACAACTTTAAAAAGGCGAGAGAATGGGGTTTTGAAAGAGGAGCAATGGGTGATGGCAGAGAAGACTTGCTTCAAACCTGAGGGTTTAATTAACCTCTTTTGAAGCGAAGAATTCCGATCAAGATACTATTCAAGTCCAGTCAAACGTCAAACACATTAAGGTTTGGTGTGCATGCGAAATATACAGGGAGACATAAGGCGAAAGAAATCCACAGCGGTGCTAAACACGACCTTAAAGTTTCTCGACTCGGTACAGATGACGCATGCGAAAAAAAAGGGGGTATCGATGTATGTGTGGTGGATGTGGAGTAGAGTCGATCAGAAGACGTTAACAACCGTGACGGTGTAGGATATAGGCGTCAAGATATATTGGGAAGATGAGCTGCTTGCAAAGGCATAGAGGGAACTTTTATGACGAGAATGATACACTATGCAAGAGACAAGGAAAACTTGAGACCTGGCCAAATACATAAAGGGTTTTAGTAAGCCAACCTTACTTTCCCATCGGCTTTTACCTACAACTGAGAATAGAAAGGAAGGGATGGGGATTAAAGTTCTGTGTTTGACTCGTATGTGGGGTTTAAATTGGAGTCGGGAGTGGGAGGTGTGCAAGAATGAGCGGCAAGAAAGAGCCCTTCACTGCATACATAACTAATATACCTACCTAGTTAGGTACTTACTTAGTGACCCAAAGCCACAAACTTGAGACCTGGTGAAAACTGTTGAAAAAAAAAATCCTGTTTTCAAACCACTGCCACTTGGCCACTTTTCATGAATTTGGTTACACCTTTTGGTGGCCGAAATCCAAGCTGTCTCATTGTCCAATCACCATGCGACTTTTATCGGGCTTTAAAAAAGACACACTATCGCTTGGATGTTGGTTTTGTTGTTTTTCATCTTTTCATAATAGACAAGGAAGAAAAGACGGAGGAGATACGCGTGATGGAAAAAAGTAAGACGAGCGTGTGGCCCCATAACACAGATGGGGAGGGGAGGGAGGAGATTTGTGCGCGGACGCGCATAAATATACTTAGGAAAGAAATGGAAAGGCTTTGTTACGCGTGAAAAAAGACGTAAATACTCGAAAAGGGATGAAAATACAATATTTATTACATTAGAAAATGGAAGAAATACACAACGCAGTCGAAATGGCGGTGAAGAAGATGATAACTGATATCATTTGTGTTTTTGTGTATATTATAGGGCTTGCTGAGTTGTTCTTTTTTTCCCTCGGCTTAAACGTTTCAAGAGTCAGTCAAGGACCTTGGTGTCTCACAAGTCCACAAGGACGAAGAGGGATCACAGAGCCCTTGGATCGAAGTTTCTTTCCTGAACCTCCTTTAAAAAGCTTTGGGTTTTTTCTTTACCCCTTCCTTCTTCTTTTTGTCTCTCCCATCCATCCCATTTCCTTCTGCATCCCCACCACTGACAGAGGAACCTATCATGCAATCACCCATCATTCCTCAAACGCGGTTCGCGGATCTGCAGAGGCAGAGACCGGACTTGACGGTCTCTCAGATCATCAACTCGAATAACTACACTTTGGAGGAGATTCAGTCGGGAAAGGTTGACTTGAAGGCGGATCCTGTTATTCCTGAGAAAGCGGATGCGGTTGTTGTTGGAGCTGGAATGGCTGGGTTGATCTTTGCTATTCATCTCAAGGTAGGCTAGAAGCTTCATTCACATTGCATCACTGGCCATCATCCATCAGCTTGTTTCTGTCGATCCTACCACTATCTTGCATCTTTTATTCAGTACATGATCATGTTTTTGACACCTTTTCTCCTCACTATTTTCTGTTTTACCCATCACCATCAGAAAATCAAACCCGATGCTGTCATTGTCGTCCTCGAACGGTCTGCCCAACCCACCTACAAGATTGGCGAGTCAACACTCAGCACCTTTTCCCGTTTCTGTCAATCCCACATCATGTCATCTCAGTACATGCTCCGTCTCTTCAACATCAAGGAAGGACTTGATTTCGTCTACCTCGATGAGAATAGCGACAAGAAGCACTACCAGGATATTGGCGGATTGGATTACAGTTTCCAGCTGGAGAGAAAAGTTTCTGAGCTGTTGTTCACGCTCAAGGCGCAGAGAATGGGTGTGAAGGTAAGACCTAACGCCGTCTTGATTTGATGCGCATATTCTAATAGCGCCTCCCCAAACCTTTCAACGTCGTCTTCATTTCTATGTTGATAAACCTTTTTTTAAAAAAATGATAGGTCTTTTACGCGTCGCCGTTGACGTCGTGGGTCTGACATTATCTGCCCAACCCTCAAGACGATCCAATACACACTCGGCTCCTCCATTTCCAGCCCCACACCAGATGCAGCAGCCCGTTCCTCGCATGACGCCCCATTGCAGATGCAACAGGGTCCCCCTATAACCCGATCAGCGTCGATCAGCTTGGCGCCCACTCACAGGGCTTTTTCCGTGGATGTGGAGAGGATAAAGACGCTTGGTAAAAAGAGGTCGAACCTGTTTTTGAGAATGTTTGGAGGGAAAAATAAGGTGAGTCATTAGTTAACGCCGTGTTTGATGGTTTTTTTTATATATTTATTTATTGCTATTGGGGTTTACAAGTTTCTACCTAAAATATTTACTTTATATGTATCTACTTTATACATTATGCTATGACGTATATACCTACACTTCATCTTTTATTACTTTATTCCATTAATGGAAGAACTGCCTCTATAGAGGCTGAGTGTTTTAAATTTTTTTCTTTTTCATTTTATAATTCTTTATTATTATTAAATTAAAAATGTCTTTTTTAATTTCTTGTTTCCATTTCATCACGTGACCATTCCATTTATTTTATTATTTAATTATTATTTATTTATTTATTTATTTATTTTCAACTTGTCTTTCTCATCTATCCATCCATATTCCATATTCCATCACTGCCTTCCATTTCTCTTCTTACACTAAATGGCTATACTAAATATTAAAACTACATATTCTCTTTCTCTCTAGCACTCTAACCCATCTGCACCTATCGCACTCCCTGCACCACCACCACCAGAGCCCATCAAGACACCCCACTCCGCGTGCTCCCGTCATCCAGGCAAAGATTGTCGCAGATGCATCAGGCCTCACACAGACCATTGCCAAGCAACTCGTCAAGACGGAGAAATTCCCTGGAATGGATTTTGACGCGTACTGGGCTTACTTTAAAGAGGATATGGTGAATATGGAAAAGAGTATCAGCAACTATGAGTATCCGGGTAGTATCCATTTGTGTATGAAAGGATGGTTGGAGTTGGTGGATGTGAGTCTTTTTTTTTTGGTTTCTTTTAGCTCTACTCTTTTGCAAATTGGTATTCTTTTTTCTTTCCTTTCCTTTTTTTTCTTGTTGATAACAATTAGCTAACGACGTTTTACTCTTTTTAAAGTCGTCTCGTCACCTGGGAAAAATCTCCCCGCGCCAACCTCATGGATTTGATCACCTACCTCCTCGACAACGGTTGACGCAGGTATCAACGAAACGTCTCGTCCCCTGCATGGACACCCTCTCCGCCATGTTTGGCTGCACCCACGAACGCATAGTCTCGATCGGTTTCACCCTCCGTTCCGAATCCGTCGCCACCCTCCCTTCCTTCCCCCACATCTCTCCCAAAGCCAGTGAAAATGAGAAACGTTTCTGGGGTATTGTCCACAAGTACCAGTTCTCGAAAAAGTCCTCTACACGTCTGGTCCGATACTCTGTGCTCGAGAAAATACTATGGTCCCATCTTTGGAACGTTTTTCGCGAGAAAGTCGATATCGTACCGTCAGACCGCTGTCGCTGGACCGGGTTGGTTTGCCATGGGCAACGCGTCGGGTTTCACATCACCGCTTTTCTCGCCCGGTATCAATTGCATTGCGTTACCTCAAGCGTTCCTTGCCGGGAACCTGGCGAAACGACACCTGAGACCGGGGGAGGAGGTGTGGGATGAGTATCAGCATCGGATGAATGATGTTCAGATTCCTGGATTGAGGATGGTGGATCGATTCCTGTACAGCATGTTTAGGGACGCGAGGTTATTCACTTGATGTTCCCGATCTATTTTGCGAACGGCATGGGGATGATTAGCAAAGAATTATCAAAAGTATTTTGCCGAGAGTGAAATTCACTGGAGTTTGGGATCGACTTCACCTGTCTTCCAAGAATTCGCCCCAGAGGTGAGTCATCTATGGGTCAACCTCTTTTTTTTTTTCAAAACCCATGCATCTAGACTGATCCCTCTAACGTCATGCCCTTTTCTTTCACAAAAAGATTCTCCCCCTGATCGAAGGCCTCCCCAACGACCCCATCTCCGACGAAACCATGGCTCAAGTCACCCTCATCTGCGAAAAATACCGTCAAATGGCCGTCGACCTCTACTCTGCGCACACCAAATACTCCCTGTACATGCGTTTCTACGGTGACGATCTCAAGCCCGCCCTGGCAAGATTGGTCGATACCCCGGTGATTTCGGTGGTCGACGATGCGTGAAATGTCGACATGGGAACGCACAGAAACGCGTGGAATGTATCTCCTGTGGAGCCGATTTACCACCCATGATTCATCGACCTATGGAAGGAGTCGAGTTGTGATGGAACGGAGCTGTAAGAAGAGGTTTATGAGAATTATATGAGGATGAAGAGGGAGGAGGAGGAGAGGGTTACCCCTGATTCGGCGGTGATGATGGAAAAGAGGGAGTTGCCGCAGTTGCAAGTGGCAGAGGTCCAAGCTGCAGCATAAGATGGGCGCGTTTCTATATCTCACTCTCGTGTTCGCTTTTCCGTTTCCTCTCTTCTAGAATGCCATCTACCTGTTTTCCCCAACCCCTCCCGCCTTTTCATTCCCGATCTCTTCGATCAATGCCTCGGTGCGCTATCCACCCATGTCTTTCCATCTTTGTTTTTACGAGCATGATATTGTTCGCTCTGGTTCCTCGCTTTATATCTTTTCTTTTTTTGTTCCTTCGTTTGTTTTTTTACCTGTCCTAGAGCCTCTTATCTTGAATCTTTGTCTGTCTGTCTGTCTTAGAATCTTTTATACAATCTAAAATCTTACGTACAAGAAACGATCCAGTCGGTTCTTTTTTTTTGCTTGTTTTTTGTTTTTTGCTTTTTGGAAATGATTCCCCCCCCTTGCTGTTGTGTGAATTCAATAATATAATTTCTTTCTGATGCCTCCTCTCCTCTTTAACTCTTAAATATTGACGAGTTTCGTGTAATGGCGTTTTTTTTTTCCTTTTTTTTTTCAGGCTTGTAGGTCATAATGGTAATCTAATGGTTTTTGGACTACCATTATGGCCTATGAATGGTAATCTAATGGTTTTTTGGACTACCATTATGGCCTATGCATATATGTTAAAAGCGTATTGTGAACTCAGGTCAGGGGAATTGCGAGTTCTTTGATTGGCGCATCACTCATTGCGGTGCCGAACCCAACATTGACGACTACATCAAACGCGCATCAATGGCTCCACCTCGTGATGACCGAAAGTCAACGAGATGAAATTGTTGGTAACGGCGATACAGGTGTTTTCATGAGATGAATTAGGATTATGAGGTGGTTGAGGTTGTTCCATGTTTTTTGAGTCTATCGATGACATTTTATGGTATGGGGTCTTTCCCTCTCTTTTTTAATTTATTTGGGGAAAGATATGGTAGTTATGAGCACAGCATCTTCTCCTCACGAATACCATCCTCATGAGCATCTCATCGGAAGGATCAAGCCGTTTTGTTGTTCTACACCTCGATATTCATCGGATGGATCAACACCGACAAACGGCTTAGGCGAATGGACGCCGACGGAGGAAGGGATTACCGCTTTGTGGATTTGTTTTATTTTGTTTTTTTTTTTTCTCGGTTTTTATTATTATTTTTTTGGAGTGAAACAAACCAATAGGCTTGGCAGGGCTGCAGGGCGGTAGCCCGTAGCCAAAGTCTTTGTTTACATACAAGGAAAGCACACAGGTGTTGTCTCCTTGATTTCTTACTATTGCGTTTTTATGTAATGTGTAATTATTATTTTAGTTGTCACCGCATTTCTATCCCTTAACTACAATATATTTTCTATTTTCTCTGTGTAAAAGATCACATTTACTACTCGGTATTTTGATCTTTATGTTCATGTGTGCATTGGTGGTTACTTGTGATATCAATCTAGTCGATGCTCAACACGTCCGTCATTCGACCACTCGACAAGGATGCATAATTCGACAAAGACACACATTAAGGACCAATACTGTTGGTATTTGTTTGTTTCAAGACGAGGTCAGGGACTCAGGGCCGGTTGCACCTCTGATCAACTGGGTCACACATGGCTCGCTTGGATGGTATTAGGAAAGTCATAAAATTAAAGCCACTTTTGTTTCACCTTTATACAGCAAAGAACCTTTTTTTCTAGTTAATCGTCCCTGAAGTCGTCTCTTTCCGTCATGAGCTTCGTTTACCTTCCTGGATTATCGGCGAGCTCAGACTCTGGGGACTGGTACGATACAGGGTGTGATGCTGAGCTTCTCAATGGTGGTGGTTGTATTGTGAGGCAGTCCAGCAGGGCGTCAGCATTCTGTTCTTCAAAATCAGAGTGGTAAGTGTTCTTTTTCCTACAACTTATGGCCTTTTTCACCTTTTTTCTTTCGTTCGTTTCTCTTCTTAGATGCATTCCTGTTAGTCAAATGCATCTTAGCTAGTTGTCCAATTGCCCTTGCATGGAAGCATGTGAATAACTTTTTATCAGCGCCGGGTATATCTGCTGGAGCCAAAAACCAGGAACAACGAGGACGGATGCTACCTCTTTGGTCTTCCCCTGGTATTTTTCCAAAGTACTGTAAACTCTGCTGGCGTCCCCGACCAAAATGGATGGATCAAGGGTTAGTCGTTTCTCATCAATTGTTCTCACATTGAAAACAGATGGTGTCGTCGCTACTATCCGTGGAGTCGTAACAACCGTCACCTCTGCTCGCCCTCCCGCTCCCTCCTCTTCGCCGCCTCCAACGCCAGATGAAACTTCATCACCCCAACCGAGCAACCCCCATCTTCAGTACCTACTAGCGAAGGTGGAGCACCCCCACTCTCCGGACCAACCTCAACGCAAACCGGTAGAGTCGCCACCATCTTCACCCAAGTTGTCTCCAACGGCATCACCTTCAACGCATCCATCGTCACTCCCATCGCAGAGAGCGCAGTCAACCCTTCCATCAGAGCATTGGAAACTGGCACTGGAGGTGGCGGTGGTGCAGCGACTGCTGGAGGTCTGGGTGGCGCTGCTTTAGGGGCTGCTGTCGGGCTACCGCTTTTAGCCATCGCTGCCATTGGTGGGGCGGCTGCTTTGATGTTTTTGAGAAGGCGAAAGAGGAAAGAGACGGACTCGAAAGGTGCTTTGGCCCGTGATATACGGTTAAATGCTGTAGGCCCATATGGCGGCGCGCCGAATGGTAGAGTCGATGGGAATGTATGTTGGCTGATAGCTCTTTCTGCTGCCCTTTTTCATGCCATCATTCTTTGCTCACAGTTATAGCGTTTCAATACTTTCCATTAAAAAAATGCCTTACTAAACCTATCTCCTTTGTTTTAACCAGGCTCTATCCTCATCTCTTCCACCAGCTACCCTTGTGCCACCCAGATCCATTTCCAATCGCGCTGCCGGCGCCGATCCCGCCATCGTCTCCTCCCTCCACGAACCCAAATCCGACGTCAAGGTCCCCGGAAGCAACCCCAGCGAACTTTTCGTTTCACGCTCGAGGCACTTACCCCATCCCGAGCCGAATCACTCTGACGAATACGTCAAGCAACCGCTCCCACGTCTTCACCGGGTCATGGAGTCGCTGTAAGTAAGGCGGCGGAGGCGGGGGCGGCTGGTGTGTCGTTGTACCCTGAGAAGAGGTCATATGATGAGGTGTTTACATGGGATAAAGATAGAATTATGGATTGGTTGAGGGCTTTACAGTTCCCCGAATCTATAGTGATGTCTTTTTACGGTAAGCTTCCTACTTCTTCCCCTTCAATTAAAGTATTTATCTGATCTCCCCTTGTATAGAAAATGAACATCACCGGTACCAAAACTACTTCTCCTCACCGACACCATCCTCATCAACACCTACGCCATTCATGACCCCAATATCCGTCAAGCTCTCCTCTACCAGGTTGATCAGCTCCGGTCAAACGGCTTCATCATCAGGACCGTCGTTGTCTTCGCAACCGAATAATCGGAGTGATGGATTGCGGCTTACAACCCTGCTTAACATTGGTGGGTTGTTGTTGTATTTTTGAGGAATCTTGGCGTACGGGGACGTAAATGGCGGTTGGCTGAGCTTGGATCACGTCTTTTTATAAATATATGACTTGTTGTGGCTTGTTTTTCTTTGTTGTCTACTGTTTTTGTAATCTTTTTTGTGTTAAAAGTATAATATTTTTGAAGTACAAATTCATACCTTTTGTTTGAAATATCTTATCATTTGTTGTTGCTGTTGATGTGTATGCAACTCCACCCTTTCGAAAAATAAGGATGCACGTATGAATGTTGGGGAAAGAAGGCTCAATCGATGCTTGTCTATAAGTTGTCTTGGATCCTGAGACTCTCAGCCAGGAAACCAAATTCCGTAAAATGAGGAGTGTGTAACTCTGTGCTACTTGACTCACTGCCACCACCGTTTTTACTGGGTTTTGTACTTCTTTTTCGGTACGCTTTACGTCAAAAAAAGAAACCGTTTCTTTATGACTTTTTAGTATATTATTATTGCACTTTTTTCATTGCATCCGTCCTCCATTCCGTCCATGAGCTACGTCTACCTTCCTGGATTGTCGGTGAGTTCTGACTCAGGGGATTGGAGCGATCCAGCTTGCGACGCCTTTCTTATCGGTGGGGGTTGTATCGTGCGGCAGTCAAGTAAGGCAAGCGCGTTCTGTTCCTCAAAGACACAGTGGTGAGTGATCTATTTTACTTTCATACGTTATAATTTGGTTACGTCGAATGCATGGCTGCTGTTATCCGAATGATTGTTGCATGGCATGTAAACGCTGAATAGTTTTTATCAGTGCTGGATATATCTGCTGGGATCTTACC
>JAHLKC010000102.1:45000-143968 GCA_025449115.1 Chytridium lagenaria
AACCTTGACACCGTCATCGTCATCTGAACCACCTAAATCAGCGACCCATCATGACTGTCTACCACCTTACACGGTGGCTCCGTAAAATATCATGTGCCTCTTTTTTTTCTGAATGTGAATGTTCAACTTTGACGGCTTGTAGATTGTGTGGTGTATGGTTATAGTAAATAGTTATATTCTGGTCCTCTCCCCATTGTTTCTACTACTTATACGGGTATCCCTTAGACTCATCATATTCAAGATCATAATCGAGAGATGCAGCGTTATACCGACATTAAATACCTTGAATTGCATTCATCTTTGCGTAAAGTTTTGAAACCCTAAAAAAGGAACCCACTTCAAGCGACGACGCGCACGATTTCACCACCACATTGCAAAGGCATGAATGGCCATAACCGCACACCCTCATCTCCAATTCTCACCACCCATTTCTCATCATTTCTTTTATTCAACACCCGGGCGATACAATAGACCAACAAAAAAACGCAAAAAAGAAACAAAGGAAGGAAGGCAATCAGCTTCACAAAAATAACCTCAAACATGAAAAAAGAGGAAAAAAAAGGTAGGTAGAGGTTCACAATCAAAAGAAAGGGAAAAAACATTGGTCTTCATGGGACCGCGCGACAATAAAACAAGGAAAATCACGTAAAAAGTGGACGGTAAATAAAAAATAAAGGAAGATGGGAATTAAAAAAAAAACAAAAAAAAAAAGATTTGTGTGGGAAGGCACATTGGAGGGAAAAAAGAACGGGAAACAAGATTAGCGTGCGCTATGCATTTTAAAAAAAAGGTGGCGGGGGGTTAAGTGAGCCGGGACGAGAGAAGGGAATGAGATGTCTCACTCCTCATCATCATCATCTTCATCCATCATATCCTCCTCCCCCTCCTCTTTCATCTCCCTCCTCCTCATCTCCTTCCTCCTCATCCTCCTCCTCACTCTGACTCCCCACATCCTCATCATCCTCCTCCTCATCCCAAGGCCCCTCCTCCTCCTCCTCCTCCTCCCCCTCCACAACCTCCTCATCATCCTCATCATCCTCCCCATCCTCTCCTTCCTCAGCATCCTCATCATAAAACGCTTCAGGCGTCTCATCCTCCTCCTCTTCATCAAGGTGCGCGCCATCAGCAGCATTCCGAAGCGCAATCTGCGACATGACGAGATCGAGACGTCCTGAAAGACGGACGAGCTTTTGGAACGTGGAGACACGTCTGTCGAGGGTTTGGTAGAGAGTACCGAGGTGGCGAACAAGAGTGGGGTCCTGTGTTTTGCGAAATTGGAAAAATTGTAAAAGGAAAAAAATGGTCAGAAAAATGAGGGAGTTTAAAAAATACAAAACAAAAACAAAACAAAAAAGTAAACTCTGTGCCCAAGATTCTTTCAAAAGCAGCTACTATATGACTGCCATTATTAAAGCAGATCATAAAAAATGTTGGTTTTTTTCAACCATTCCGGCACCCTCCACCAACAACAAAATTAGGCAACATGGCACCCCCATCCCCCAAAAAAAACCAAAAAAAAAAAACAACGACACAGAAACACTAACTCCAACAACACACTCACCGTCATCAAAAACGCCGCATGCGCAATCACAATCGCCCTAATCCACTCAATCAACGCACCCGCCTATTCGGTTTCATCTGCAACCTCTCCACAAGCATATCCAAAAGCGGCACCACAATCCCAGGCTGCACCCTCCTCACCGTCGCCAAAATAATCCTCTGATCATTCACCGTCAACGTCGTCTCCAACAACTGTTTATCCCCCGTATGCACCGCCTGCGATAACATGGAATGAAGCGACGACGCCGGTGGGTTTACGTAACGCCTTCACAACAGGGTTGATGGGGAGTTGAGTGGACGCTAGGTTGAGTTGGCGTCAGTCGGTCTTCGAGCGTGGGTTTCATTCAGGGTTCGCGTGTCATCGTCTTCAATGATGCCGGATGCTTGCATGGGGATGAGATCGTTGTCACCAACAATGTGGGATCGTTCGAGTTCCTTGTAAGATTTAGGGTGAATGTTAAGGTTCTGCGCTGTAACCGTTGCCCGCATCAACGAAAAGACCGTGTCCGCTCTCCCCACGCGTCAAGGTAACAGGTTTAATAAGGGCACCCGTTGAATCAAGGTATGCGATGCGTTCAAAGGTGGGTTTGACGGTGGTGCCGTATGCCAGGACGGCCTTGTCTTCAGAAAAGATGGCGGCGATGATGGGGAGAGGGGTTGGGGTGGTTTGGAGGAGGGAGATGCCGATGGAGGTTTCAGAGGGGAGGGTGGCGACGGTGGGGCCGCGGGACTGCTTCTTTAGAGGTGGTGGTGGGGGGGGCGGGGGTGGGGGGCGCCGGTGATGCTGCTCCAGAGTTCGACACGGCCAGTCTCGTTCAAGGCAAGAAGGTGGTCGCCAGAGGACACGGAGATCATGTAAGCAGGGTTTTCCGCTGTAAGAGCTGTTTATAAAACAACGAGAACGAGGTTAGGATCTCAAAAGAGTTGCACGGAAAGCAAGATAGAAAAAAAAACAACATATGAACACAGCATGAACCAAAGTAAAATAAAATAAAAAAGTAAATACAAAGAAATGCGGAAACTCGAAGAAAATAAGACATATAACAACAAAAAAGAAAGAAAACAACAAAAAACCGTGTCACTAGAACAGAAAACAACAAGAAAGAAAGAACCCAACAAAAACCGTACAAAGAAAACCTCCAAAACTCAAAACCCAAAAACAGTAACCAAAAAACAGTGAAAAACGTACCCGCAACATTCGCAACCTGATCCCCCTTATCACAATCCCACACCGAAATAAACCTATCCTCCTCCGCCGCCGACAAACACATAGCGCCTCCCCTGGCAAAAGCCAACCCCACAACACTCGCCGCATGTCCCGCAAACTCCTTCACAAGTCCCACCTTACTCACCCCTCCCCCGACACTCTTCCCAAACGCCACCACAGGATCATACAACCTCATCTGATACCCCGCCACCATTATCCTCCCACTCCCTTCATCAACCGCAACCCTCGTCAAAGCCTTCTCATCCCCTTTAAACCGTCCACTCACACTCCCACTGGAAAGATCAAACCTCACCACCTCCCCAGTCCCATAAACCGCATACCCCACATCCCCATGAACCTTGAAATCATTCACAGCCGCCAAGATCCCACTCTGCATCGTCATCTGCAACGTCCCATGTGTGAGAGAATACACCAACACCTCCCCTTTGGTCGTCCCAACCACAACAATTCGACTCATCCCACCTCCACCACTCGTCCCCGATCGTCGTCGCTTCTTCTTGGTATCCTCTTGAACCACTTCACGACCCCACGCTACACATGTTAACGTGGTGTCTTTGGGGGGGACAGGTTCACCACCACCGCCGATGTTCGACAGTCCCATACTGAGATTTTATGCGTATCAAGGGTTTGGGTGATGGCGGCAAAGTAATCGGCGGTAGCGTCGAAAGCGGAATGAATGAACCGGTTGAAATGTTGGGTGTTTTGGCGGAGTGAGGCGATGGAGGTGGAGGAGAGTGGGGTCGGTTGTTTTGCTGGTGTGTCTCGCTTTTTAACTTGTTTTTTGCCCATTTTTTTATTTCGTTTTTTTGGGTTTTGGGGTATCGAAAGTCGGGCGTTGATGTGACGTGGGGAATGGGGAACGGAGATGGAGGCTTCTTTGAGGAGGTGTTGGGTGGAGTGTGTTGGATGTGCTTTCGATGGGGATCGATGGATGCCTGTTCGAACAAAAAAGTAACAAACAGAATCTTACGAACAAAAAAAAAAAAAAAAAAAAAAAAAAAAGAGGGGATTGTCAACAGCAAAAAGAAAAAAAGGAAATGTCTTCAAAAAATAACCGTCGCGTTGTTAGCAAACAAAACATAAATCTACTCACAGACTCTTTTATGTGTACATCAAAACTCCCACCATGCGCTCGAAAAACGTATTAGCACAAACGCTTCCGACACCAAGAGTTTCTTGATAGCACAAATTCAGTCGACACAGAGTCATTCATACCAAGACTAAGAATGCAACATGTCCTAAGCATTCAGTCGTCTCAAAAAAAAAAAACCTCAAATCCAAAACAACCCATAACAAACCCAAGACCAACTCAACCAAAACCCACCATCAACGCAAAACCCAAAAAAAAATAAAAGTAAAATAAAATAAAATCACAATACTCCACGTCAAGAACCAGGAAAAAAACGTGGAATTATTATTGGGGCACTTAACCCTCCCCGTCTCCTATTAAGTATACACATATGCACTGAAATGAATGTAAAAATGATAAAAATAACATCAAACACCAACACGCATTCCAAGCCTCAAGGCCCAAGAAAGATAGTGACGGTAATTGGTAAAAAGTAGTGTTTCTAACCTCAAACTCCCCTCCCCCCCCCCTACGCCCTCAAAAAAACAGGAAACGAATACGATATGAAAATGGTATACAAGAATTCAAAAAATGACGGGGAATCCTTAATCAAACGACATCCACGAAAAAGGGTGTGCTCCTTCAAGACCATATAACCGCCCCATTCGACCCCCCTCGACTAACCCTCAACACCGTCTTCCAACTCTCCTCCCGATCCTCATCCGTCGCAACCCGATCCGAAAATTGGTTCAAAAACGTAATCTCGGCGTTCCGTAAACTATTCGTTAAAATAACCTAAAAGGGGGAGGTGAGTGAGTCAACTGGTTAGGGTTAAAGGATGGGGGTGGGCGTGTGTTTGAGTGAACGGGGTAAAGGGGGGGGGGCTTACCATTGAAAACGATACGGCCATCATGAACGGCGCTTCTGCGAGATCTGCGCCAAACGCATTGATGATTTGACTGTAGACGGCGGGGAGAGTGGGATCTCGGGCTGTAAGATATTGGAGGAGTCGCGAAATGTTCCCCATAGTGAAAGAGAGGATGGAGGTGTAAAGAAAGAATTCGCAAACGTTCAATATCCACCTAAAACAAAACATAAATAGAAAAATATGGTTAAAAAAAACACGGGGTACTGTGAACCCGACAAAAAAGGAGATTGAACTTACATGAACGGCTTGCATTCCCTGATTTTCGCCATTTCCCAAATCATCTTAATGTACATGAATTCAGAGGTTACCGCGAGGACAGAGTAGATGGCGAATGTGATGAAAACAAGGAGTTGGCCTGTGCTCTAAAAAAAAAATTATTGTCAGCACAAAGAATCGATGGAGGGAGGGAGACTGTTACCTTGATTTGGGGATCCCCCGTGGCTCTGGCTATTTGCACACCGACGTACCAGGGTATGTTGATGATGGACCACATGACCCATGTCCAGATCCAGACGTTGAGACGGACGCCAATGTCTCGCCATTTCACCTGGAGGTAAAGAAGAGTGTTTGATAAGGGGATGATTCAGTTGATGAATATGAGTAAGATCTTGAGTGTCGCTTGTTGAATGGTAATTTTATCATTATCTCATGGCAGCTCAGAAACAAAGTATTCCTTTGATATTAAATATCCTCAATGGCGCTTGTTCGAGAATTCCCTTGTTAAATCAAGGTCCTCACTATCGCTCCTTCCAAAAGAAACAATTTCCTCCTAATAACATCCTCGCTGTCGCACATCAAAATATGAGTAACCTCGCTCATCCGTCGCCAACTCCGCCAACCCCCTCTCCACGAGCCTCGACAAAAAAAAAAAAACACCATGTTCCACCGGCCTTACAAGTTCAATCGTGACAAAGAGTCTCCACCTTCCAAAAAAATAAATAATCACTCACCATCAAATAAGCCTTTGCATTTGTGATCAACAGAAAGATGATTGGGAACGACCTGACGATGGAAAAAAAGTCCTTTGCGAATCCCAATGCATTCAAGATGGATTTGGATGCGAATTGGGTGTCTTTTAAAAAAGTCATGATCATCTAAGATATAAAACGATCAGTCAGAGAGTAACGAGCGAAAACAACAATAAGTATAATAATCGTGGTTAAAATAATTTTTTCTGTAAAACTTACTCCCACAAAGATCCTGATGTTCAGAAAGAAACAACCGTAAAAGATCATTTGGTAAGGGACACTTGCTTTCCGCCGATATGTCCATACAATGACCATGGAGAATGTAAAGAGAACAAAGGCAAAACTGTATTTTCGAGTAAGAAAGTGTTTTGGTTAGGTTTACAAGTGATGACTGTAATAAAGCATGTCCTCGCTCCGCTCGGGTCATGAAACAATGATAATTAAAATTCTTGGTGAATATCCAAAATCTCGCTTGGTGAAAGTATGCAAATAGCAATGAATATGCCCTGATGATAATATTCTCGCTGTCGCTCTTCAGATGTAGAGTAAACAGACCGTGCCAGAGACGGTTGCGCCTCTGGGAGGCGTAGCGCATTTGCTGCTGTCGCAGCAATATAAATATTTGTCGCCCCTCCTCGGGCGGGGCAGTACAAAAGAAACAACCTAAAGGAAGGAGAACAGCAACTCACCCATTCCCAAACTGAGCACAGAGATATCCCAGCTAAACAAATCCATGGATAGAGTAAAAAGATTTAAATGTTAAAAGAGGTGTGTGTCAAAGTGAACAAGGGCCACAAAGGAGTAGTCAGCAGAAAGGGATCAATATGGTTCGTCAACAACCGAATCCGTATTCGTTATTCGTTTGAAAACTGAAGATGTACATACCTCTGCAGCGATTTCAACGGTTTGAGACATTCTTTTGTTTGTTTTTAGTGTGTAGTGTGAGTAGGTAGTGTGTGTATCGAGAGAGAGAGAGAGAGAAAGGGGTGTGGATGGATAGGAACTGGATAGGAAATGGATAGGAATGGCAGTAGGTGTAGTAGTTGGATGAATGATGATGGATGACTGGATGGATGTGAATGATGATGGATGAATGACTGGATGGATGAATGAATGAGCGTGTGAATGTGAATAATGTGAATAATGATGATGGTGATGATGATGGTGATGGTGGTGATGATGATGATGGCAGTATGTATGTAAATATGTAGAGATGTAAATATACTAATAGAGATAGAGAGTAGAAATGGCAGTGAGCAGTGAGTATATATAGTTGGTTGTGGTAGTAAAGTAAATAAATAACACAACGCCAAAAGATCTAGTATCCATATATCCAGACTATAATAACTCTATATGTCTATTACCAGGTTGAATGACAGACTACCTATTATTTAAAGATTGAGTTGTGGAATTAATCAATAAAATAAATATTATTTATTATTTATTTATTTTATTTTATTTATTTAATTTAATTAAATATTACTTATTCGGTGCTTGGTTCATCATTATGAAGATGTTTGGTCATGTAGATGATGCAATGTTATTCCATTCTGTCGGAAATAATAATTCATTCCAGTCCCCATTGCTCCTCCAAAAGGAACTAAAAGACATAATGATCCAAAGACTTTAGTTGGATTACACCCATCTTCAAGGCGAGCTTGAAGCGACGCCTCTACTATCTTAAAATATATTTTATTCTACATTAGTACGTGACTTCTTTAAGATCATTACCTAATAAAACTTATAATTATTATCAACAATACCAAGTTTTATTTTGCAACAAAGAGCAAAATACTTTATTTGTAAAAAACAGATTCTACGAGGACTACAAATGTTAAAAGCATCGAAGAAAAAAAAAAAAGGAGGTTCTGCAACCATGCAGCATGTAAGGAAAAAGAAAGAACCGTAAAGTTTAAAAGAAAAAAAAAGGGGGGAAATGGTAAGAGTTTAGACCCATCCAAGTCACAGAAAGAAAAGAAAAAAAGAGAGAGAAAAAGAGAAACCAAAAAAAAAAAACCAACGCTCCAATATTTCCAACAAAGGCATCAAACCAAAAACCATCATCCCTGAATCCTTTCAACACATGCTCAATCTCAAACTCCAAACTCTCCTCAATCCTCATCTCCACATTCCTCCATCCCCACTCTCTCAACCTCACTGCACTCGTCACCGCATTCGACGTGTAATACCGTCGAGACATGGCGCTTTTAAAACATTCAGATAACTCTGGCTCACGTGCACAGGACATGGCGTCAGGGGAATGCACTAGTCCTCGAGCGTGGAGGACGGACGCGATGGCGTGCGAGAGGTCGGCCCATTCGTGACAACCGGATTCGGGAAAGAGGTAGCCTTGACGGTGGGTGGGGATGGAGGAGGGTCCGTGAGGATTTTGGTGATGAGAAGAATGTAGACGGCAGCGAGATCCTATAAAAAAAAGTTTGTTGAGATTAAAGGAGAAGAAATGAACATTAGTGTCATATTCAAAGCGTACATAGATGTAAAAGATGACCAAAAGAGAACCAGAAACACTTGGTCCCCAAAGAACTTTGAAACTCACCTTCACATGAACATGACTCCACCTCGCCTTCCCCGTCCCACAAAACACCGCATTCTTCCTCCTAATCGCCAACTCAATCAACCTCGGCACCTGACTCGACGTCTTCTTCCACTGTCCCGTCGCAACCCCATACACAAGCGGCGGCACAACAATCACCGTCTTGACTCCACACAACGCCGCCTCACTCTCAGGGTCACTCACAATCAAATCCACATCTCTATGCGGTTGACTATCCGGCAACGCATTCACACTATCAGGATCATCATCCCGGAAAACCTTATCCGGCCACATCCCAACCTCCTCAACACCACCCCATCCATCATCCATCACAACCCCAACACCAGAGGTATGGATGAACCATCCCAACCGTCCATTCTTCTTGGCCACCGTCAATCCCCTCAGGATCGCCTTGGCGGATTCAGGATGATCCGACCCATCCGCACCATGTAACAAGATATCGGTATCATGAAGCGCGGCAGAGAGGGTGTCAACGTCATCCAGCGATTCAAACACGGTGATTCGGTCAACACCAAGAGATTTGAGGTGAGTCGATTTGGTGGCGGTGGCGTCGTCCCGGATGATGCAGTGGATGGACCAGGGTTCGCCTTGGGAGCGGTGGTGCAGGACTTGGGAGAGGATTTCGCCGCCAATGAACCTGAAAGTCAATGGGGGTTAACAGTCTGTTCGCGGGCGGATGGGATGGGGGTTTTGAGAGGATAGTGGAAGTGTGGATACCCTTGTTTGAGGAGGATGGATGGAGGAGAACACTTTACCCGTTGCTCCAGTGCAGGTGATGTTGACGGTTGAAGGCATCGTTCCCGGCACTTTATTCCAAGCAAGGTTTTTTGAATGATGAGTAATAAATAATATTTCAATAAATCATAATAATGGTTGGAAACTTTATCGTGTGTTTTATTGACAACTCTGACATAAAAACTTATCCATCGCATTCAAACACGTTTGTTTGAAACCGATACGCTGATTCAACGTGAGGGTTGAGTTTTATTCTCATGCATTTCAACTCTTTAACGCGTTTATTAGGGATGGATGAGTGGTCTATTTGTCTGTTACCGTATGGAGATATTCCCACATTAGCATGAATAGCATGAGCTGGAAATGCTCTTTATCAACCGTTGCACTCATGTTTTGTTTTTATCCCTACATCCACTTTTCAATACCCTAATCGCCACTCATTATGTTAAAATTCATTTGTTTGGGTTTTCTATCGCTAGTCTACAGTAGCTGGCAGGAGAACATTAAAGATTCCGTTTTTTTGGAAACACTATAGTTATATCTTAATAGAATACATAGATTGACGGATTTCTGTTTGGTTAGTCTGAATCTCGTGCTTCTACACTCTGCATCCCTGTCCATCCCGTCTCTCTTATTGCTATTGGTTGTTTGGTTGTTTTATCCATGGGCTTTACAATACCCGAACGTCCGACTGATTGTCTAGCTGACTGTGTTTTTGGTTTCGTGTATTTAAACCCACGACGGTTGTTTTATGTTTCATTTTATTTCACATCATCCTCTTGCTCCGTCTATCTTTCAAATTGTTGTACAAATAATGTCAATGGCAGCCATCATGCGCAATATGCATGGGAGCCCACCTCACTCCCCAACGAAACGTTTGGTCAAACTTCATCAGACTCCAAAAACCTCAGCACATCCATGGAAGACTGGATTCAGACAAGGCCTTCCATCCTACTAAAAGACAGAGACTCTGTCGACCTTCAAGAGTCCACCTCCTCAACCTCACCCTCAACCCACACGTCCCTGGACATCCTCGTCCAGACCCTCTCGACCTCTTCCCAAAAACAACCATAATGACTCCTCTAAGCCTCTTAAAACATGGGTCATTCTCACCCATCGCTATCCCCTCTTCAACACTTTCGAAACCAGGTTTCGCGTTGCCGCCAGCTTGGCATCTCATTTTATTCCCACCACGCAACCTGGAGTCGGAGATATCAAGGGACGGGTATGACGTTGGACCCATGTCGCCGCCGTCGCCTTACGTGCATCGGAAATGGGCGTCTGAGAGTTTGTGTGGTCGTCCAAGGAAACGGTGAGGGTTGGGGATGTGGTTGATCAAACTGCGACTGTTGAGAAGGTGGGAGGAAAATGAAAAGGGAGAGGGAAAGGGGATATGATTTTTGTTTGGCAGAAGAGAGAGATTCGGGTGTTGAAGGGGATGAGAGGGTGTTTCTCCTCAGCGATTGTAGAGAACGGTGTCATGTGTTTACGACCGCATCTTCTCCTTCCAAGCTACACGATGGTTCCAGGTTGATAAACCTTGCGCTCATCTCACAAACTAACCGTATGTTTTTCTTAGAACCTCATCCAACGTTTGACGCTGAACTAAGACCTCCCATACCATCCATGGTCACACTCTTCCGTTACTCTGCACTCACCTTCAACGCCCACAAAATCCATCTCGATCACGACTTTGCGACCAAAGTCGAAGGTCAACCTGGTCCCCTCGTTCACGGTCCCTTACAGCCACCTACCTAGCAGATCTCGCTGCACGCGTGATCGCCCTCGCTTCTTCTCCCTTGACTGACTTGAAGCTGGACACGATGCATTGGAAGCGCTTGACCCGTTTTTCTTGTTGGAGAACGTGAATGGGAGAAGGGTAAGACGGTTTGAGTATAGGGCGACTGCACCGCTTGTCGTGGGAGGGAGGTTGTGGTCAGAGCAAAGGTTATTGGGGATGGTGAGGTGGATGTGTGGGCTGTGGATGGGTCGACGGGAAATGTTGTGATGGTGGGTAGGGCAGAGGCGGAGTGATGGTCTCCGTGTCTTTGGTGAACAAGGTTCCACGAAAATCTGGTGTTTTCCATCCTTTTCAGCAAGAAATAAAACTGACTTGAAGGAATCTCTGTATTTCTGTTTCTTGATATGCAAATAAACCATTCCACGAGCCTCTTTATCAACTTTAAAAAACCATTCCACGAGCCTCTTTTTCAACTTTGGATCAACCTCATAGCCTTTAGTCATTCTCTAATAAGCCACTCACTCTACATCCAGAAACATCCTCTGACTTGGAAAAAACCACACTCACTCACCTCTCTTTCCTTACGCATTCACACAACGCACGTTACCTTTTACACTCCTGCAGAGCTCACTCAACCGAACGACGAACGCTTGCAGCTTGCTCCTGTCTTCCAAAACATCATTCGTGGAGCGATATTTGGTGCAACGCCCCCTCACCAACCTTTTCACAAAATATTTTCTTCAACTGCATATAGTGAAGGACATAAGCGTCAACTTAACCTCAAAGTCATCGCCTTCAACGAAACGACTTCATATAGCCTTGAAATTCCATAGTCGACTCCATCTTTACTACCAAGACATTGTTATTCGTTAAAAATGGGAAACGAAAAAGAAGTTCCTCCACCATCGTAAGTCTCAAAACCTATTCTTGTCCAGTCCACACCATATCCACACCATCGCTAACCCCTGTCATCATCCTCAACCAGCTACCTCGATGCTGTCGGCACTGACCAATCCACATCGATCGCACCCCTCTCCTCCAACCCGCATCTTCCTCCACCTCCTACAACGCCATCCCACCCCCAACATCCCCCAGCTCCCTCCTCCTACGTTTCAGGCGCAGTCCCCGTCCAGTCGTCAACCCGGAACAAGCAGGGCATCCACGTATTACATTTATAACGGTCAAACCCCGATCTTCCTGGAATCTTCGAACAGCCTGTTGGATATGATGTTTCGGAGACGGGGTTGGTGTTGTTGACGGCGAGGGAGTCGGTGTTGATGTTTGTCCTTATGAGGGGGTGCATGTTGTCACGGCTGTGCAGACTAGGCCTTGTAAGATTCTTGTTTTTACGATCATGTCCAAGGATGAAGTATTAACACATTTGTTTTCTTGTCGTCCTTGGATCCTACAGCTTGCGTCGCTTATCTCACCTCCCTCATGCTCTGTTCATAGGATGCGGCATCTGTTCTTCCTTCCTTTCGTAAGCATCCACCTTTTTTTTTTTTTGTAATTCCTTCTTTTGTGTTTTATATGTTTTAGTATATGTTTTAAATCAATGTTTTCTAACCCAATTACTGTATTCAGTGCTCGCCTAAATGCCAGACCAAGTTCACCGCTGCCCATCATGCGACCGTGTCCTTGCCATTGTTCCTCCTTGATCCATCCTCGATGTTTTGCAGTGTAGCTTCTTCCAATCCCCCCCTTTTTTTTAACGTTTTCCGCATTGTATTTCTGTAGTCTACAGGGCTCATTTTTTATTAGTTGATATTCCATTCATTGTACCTCGTGCCATACTTGCTTGCCAAATCCTATTGCTTTTTTTTCATAAAGTGTTTTAAGACATGAAAATACCCAGATGAAGTGGCGTGTATATTTTTTTTAATCCGTGTATGCGTGGAGTGAAGTGCTTTAATACGGTGTTTTAATGAATACTTGCATGGATGTACTTATTCATTAGTGGTAGGGATGGAGAAAGCGATCATAAAGGAAACTATAGCATATGATGTTGCTCCGATTTCATGGAAAAAGAGTGGCGACTTTCAAAACGGTAATTTCAAAGGGTGGGATACAATTGTGGATAAAGATGCCGTTCCTGTTCTCAGTGTTTGATTGCCGGCATAGATATTTTAAAGAAAAAAATAAATTTCTTTCTTATATAATATGCGAATGAAACTACAACGGATGGTATCATACAAATAGTGCAAAATCTAGCAAATAGGAGCATAAGACCAAAATAACAAATAAAGGACATTGCCACGTGCAATAAATAATACATGAAGACATATAAATAACAAAACGTCACCTAAGAGAGATCATACCCTGGAAACCCCATCCCTTCCTTCCCATCAACCACCAACCCCACATCCATCAAATAGCACGCAAACCCCAACACCCCTTCAAAAAGACTCCACGGATGATCCGGTACATTCAAAAGTGTTTCAAAATGCCTCATTCCAATCTCGCAAACGCAACCGCTCTCACTAATGTCAATATCTCATGATCCCGTGGCTGCTCAACAGTTTCTCTCCTCCTCCAAGCGCGAAACCCTTTCCACGCAAAGAGAAACGCGTACCCGTTCCCACCGATGCCGTGGCATAAACCTAAGCCTTTCCGAAGAATGCCTTTCGCCATGTAGCGTAGAGTGCGTCATGGAGGGATTCGGTAACGTCTTCGTCGGGATTTGTGCGGTTAATGGAAAGGATATCAATGAGGGTTGGAATCACTCCTGGAGCCCCATGACACCATTGGTAAAGCTGTGATTCTTCGCGATCCACTTGAGAGCCAGCCATGCGAGTTGAAAAGTTGCCAGTCCGGGGAATGCGGCGGGAGAGAAAATGGGGGCCGAGGAAGCAAGGGTTTGACGGATTCGTTGGTGAACGGGTGAGGTTTCCGGGATGTGAGGGAGAGCGAGATGGAGAACATGAAGAATCCCTGATATACCGTGAGCGGCCCCTAAGTAGGGCTTTCCGTGCCACACGTAAAAAAGAGGCCACTCTGCTTGCTCTTCACTTGCGAAAAATGTGCCACGATCAAGAAGAGTGGTGCAGTACCGTAGAACCAGGTCTTTGTCGATGTTAAGTGGCATATTTTTTAAATTTGTGAAAAGGAATAAAAGTGTGTAAAGGACACCCGCTCTACCATAAAGTAGTTCGTCCTCATCATAGTCGTCGTCTTCCATTATTATCTGGCACTGCAAAAAATATGCCAGTCGCTGGGAAACGACATCGTATGAAAGAGGCCACTGGCTGTATCCTGGAGGACTTGAGTCTTGTTGCAGGCATCAATCATACTTGCAGCGACGGCATGAACTCCGACATGGCCGCAGAGAAACGTCATAGTGGATACATCATCGACCTTGCTGCACTTTGAGAAGCGTCCTGTATCTTCATACAAAGGGAAAGGCTTTCTGTGCAGCTGCACAGGCGTACAAAACCGTGAGCGCATAATGTCATCATGGGTGGCGACAAAAGTTGGAGCCTCAACATTTAAAATACGAAGCGGAACTTCACCCTTCCTCACGGTACCACAGAAGGCTCAGCGTCAAAAGGTACAAATGACGACGGATGCACGAGCCGGACAAATGCGTCAGCGGTGTCTTGTTCCAACACCACAGGCCCTAAAGTTTCAAGTGTCTGTCCCAACCTCATAAGTGCAAAACCCAACCCAGGAAGTGAGCCAGCGTAGAGTGTGACGCCGAGCTGCCGAACCTCTGTAGCTGTTATGTAAGCTTGCCTCTATCGATGATGGTGGAGAGAATGGAATGTACATGCTGTCTTGCTTCTAAGAGGATGACGATGGAGCGGGATAGCAGCTCTAATGTAATGCTTTGAGGATCAGCCTCAAGCTCTTTGGTGAGGGCTTCGAGCATCTCGGGGTTATCATGGTAAGGTTCTTGAAGCAGCGTGGAGAGAATGGGACGGATGCTGCCATGTTCTCTAACAACCAATGTCCAGACAGATAGAACGCGTTTTGCAAGCTGTTGAGTGGAGGAAGGTGCGCGTGAACTTTGACTGAAAGGCTAGTTCAGCCACATATATTCTCCGGCCGTATTCATACCGTAAACGAGAGAGCGTAGGTAGAGCTGTCTCAGCGCCAGACAGCAGAGGCAGTAAAGCGTCCCAAAAAGAGGGTCTTGCGGAATTGCAGGGACGTTTTTTGTCCCTCCAAAAAAAACTCTTTCCAAATCCTCTCTCTTGCGTAAAGGGAGACTGTGCGGATTCCATATCTGCTGCAAGTCCGTACCTCAAGGGAGAGCTACTTGGTGTTGACTGATCAACGAGGACGGCTTCTGTATTCACATATAGTTTATAAGAACCTCTACGCCCACTTTACAAGCGCATCGGGGAATTCTCAATCCATCTGCCTTGTTCCACCTCAAACCTCGATCACACAACCCAAACAGGACAGAGGACCCAACATCTCAGGTTTGTTTTAAATCTTTGTCTGCCTGTATTCTCTCGCCATCGATGAAGACATCATATGATATTTATCACGATCAAGCTCGTCGATTTATCCACAGATAGCCGTTTGCAAACATCTCAAACCATTTTCTTTTCCTCTTCACCCTATCCAGACCCACCATGTCGAACGAAACATTTGAAGGCGATGCCGCCACCAATGCCACCACCAACGGCACCTACGCCAACGCCCATATGATCATGAGCCTGGTTAAGGATGATTTCTCAAAGTTCCTTGTTGGTGTCGCCCAAGATCCCATGGCAACACTCAAAGAGCTTCCTCATGTGCTGCCGCGGCCATTTCCTCCCGATCCTGATGTTGATTTTAGTGTGGTCCATGGTCAGCAAGACTCCGGATGCTGCGTCTCAGGTACGAATTCTTGTACCTTGCATTGGCGGGGTGAAAGGTTGATCTCGAACTCCTTAACATTCTCCCTCACCTGACCTTTGGGAAACCTTAGCTGCGCCATTTCTTCCTTCTTTCCCATTCTAACCGCAACCCTCGTTTTAACCTCCTGACCTTACAGGAAGAGGCTTTTGTCGATGAAGCTGGGGATGCTATGGAACGTTCCGAGCTTGAGGAAACCGCCCCGAAGGCTCCAACCACCGATGCCGTCTGGCAAATCGTGTCTCCAACAAAGCCGTCGCCGTCTCCGAGGAAGTCAACCTCCGTGCAATCGAATTCAGCGCCAACGGAAAGGCACCCACCTCATCCGATATTGTCGTTGCCGTCCTCAAGGCGATTGTGACTCCATCAGACCAAGGTGAAGCGCGCAGGCCTAAAGTTGCAATGGTGCTATCCACCCGTATGATTTCCGATTCCGTCGTTAAGAAGGCTGCCGCTGAGTTGAAGGAGCTTGTTGGCATCAGGTTAGAGACTCAGGAGGCTCTGGAGGCAGAGTTGCCCGCGCTTTTGGCAAAGAGGAAGGAGGAGGTTGAGAAGATAAAGAAGACTGCACCTCAAGTGGATGCTGCTGTGCCTGGAGCTGCTGCTGCTCCTGCGAAGGCTGCGGAGATGGCGGCGACCCCTAACAGGGCATGCTTTGTGTGCAAGGAGGAGATTAAGGGCAAGACGAAGCAGTGCAGCGCTTGCAAGGCCATTATCTACTGTTCTGCTGAGTGTGCGGTTAGTCTCTGTGTTTTTCATCAGTGTTCTTTTACGAATGTTTATATTGTCTTAATATCCTTGCTAATTTATTTGAATATTCTTTTAGACCAAAGACTGGCCTCAACATAAGATCATGTGCCCTACCTATAAGAAGAACATGGTTCGGTTGACTACTGAAAAACTTCACGACCTCCCCTTCCCCTTCTACAACAGCAAGAAGCAGCTCGAGAACTTTAACCAAGTCGCCTTCCTTGTCCAAAACGAAGTTCCACAATGTTGGTGTGTACCGTCGTCTCTGCCAGTGCTACCAGCAGCTTGCTTGGGTGAAATTTCGGGTGAGATTGCTGCACAACAGGCTACCCTTACCACACCAGAGGAGAAGTTTGCTTTGCTTGGATTGCCTGAGAGCATGTTCCCCCTGGGAAAACCCTTTAAGCCTGAAGTGGACGTTGAAAAGATTGATTCTTGGGAGGACTGGTATAAGCGAATGGATTGCCGTTGTCTTCTCCCGTTGCGTTGGTTTATGAGGTGCTTTGACCATCTTCTTCCTTATTAAGGAGTACGCACCTAAACGTATTGAGAATGGTGAGAACTAGATATTTTATTTCTGTTCTTGTTGAATTTGTCTTATCTTCTAGAATGATATATAATATTTTTACTAACCCAATGACCATTTTATTACAAAAGGCCGGAGAAAACTCACCATTCACCTCCTTGGTCCCGAGCGTGAGGCAGATTTGATTCAGATCTACGAGTCCCTTCTTCCTCTCCTTCCTAAGACCGACATCGTCCTCCACCTCATCGGACCCTCCCTCTCTACCCGTCTCCACGACGAACACCGCAAATACAACTTTCCAACGGCTCCTCCACCCTCGTCGTCACGCTCAACACGGCTGAATACGGTGCTCCCCACCATGACGGCTCCGCCTTTGGCACCGACCCTAAAACCCGTGGCGCCCCCATCCCCGACCTCGTTATTGCTCTCAACGCCGCCGTTTTCCAATACCAGTCTTGGTTGCCCACTGTTAAGCTTCTTGTTGACAAGGGTCAAAGAACTGTGTTCACTGAGCCCATTGAAACCACTGTGGAGATTTTGGCAAGGAACCTTGTGCCCATTCAGGCCACTCTGGCGTTCCCGACACGGGTTAACCCGTTCAGGCAGCCTGTGTTCCAGTGGAAGAGGGAAGTAAACTTGCCAGGCTGGTCGAATGGATTCATTACTGGAATGGGTGACTTCAACTCATCTGCATGAATTTAACTTCCTACTTTTTTATACTTTAAGGTTCCCTTAGCGTTGTTGTTAAATTGGATTTTTTGTTTGATGTTGTGGTCTTTTTTTTTGCTTTTTGACTTTTTATTTTTTCCCTTTCTGTTATTAAACTTTCCCGGATGATGTTTCCTTTCGATATTGGAGCCATTTGTCTGTTGCCTTGGTTGGATTTGATTGTGTTTGGTTAGCCTAAAGAAATTAGAGCGATGATGTTGTCCTTTTTGTTCGTGTGTCGCCTTGAGCGCCTCTTTACCCTCTGAATACGGGCTTTGTTTTGCAACCCGACTTGCATGTGCCCGAACCGTTTTTTTTTCTTCCTTTCGTTCAAGTATTGAACACCTTGTTTTTTCTTCACCTTCATTTGTTCCCTTGGTGGTGAATGGTCTGATGATGATGTTTCGCCATATGGCAAGATTTGTGAGCAACACCTCCACTGTTTTTTGTTTCTTACCTTTTCTTAGCCTTTTTTAACTTCGTCGGAAAAGAACACTTTCACCGAGTATTTCCTTTTTTCAATTTATTGTATTTAAAAGTTACTCAAGGTGGCTATTCTTAAAAGGCGCCAGAATTTCAGCTAACATCAAACAAGAAATTATCGGTAAAGAAAATAAGAAAGGAAAAAACAAACTTTTCTTCGTGTATGTAAAAGCCTGGAGGCAAAAGTGAAGGTAAAACAAAAAAATTGGCACACATACGAATATTTTCAACGCAACAAGTTGATAGCAAATAAAACAAACACCCCACAAAGCACGTAAATCCAAAATCTGCGAGCCATTATTTCGAATCTAAAAACAAAATATCTAAACTTTTACATAGTTTGCAGGAAACGCCCCTCCTTTAACAGAACCCTCTACTTTCCCTTCCCACCAATCATTGACACTGTCCGTCTTTTTTGTAATCACAATCTTCTCTCCCCTTTTAAACGATAGGTCCCCTTCCCGCTCTCCCGTGAAATCATACAAGGCAGTTGCATATGTCTCTTTCTCACGTGGAGCAGGACGCGGAGGAACGGGTTTTGGAGCTGTCGCGGGACGACCTGTATCGAACCCTTGCGGGGTGGGTTTAAGGGCGACAGGAAAAACTGGTATGCCACGAGCAATCGAAGTTGCACCAACTTGAGGTGGCGCGTCAGATGTGGGAGAGAGAGTGGATGGTTTGGAAGGTTTCGGAGGTGGACCACCAGACGGACGTGAAGAGGACTCGTAAGCAGGAGGTGGGTTTTGAGAAGATGACGTGACGGTGCTACTACGGTTGGCGAAAGGTTTAGGAGGTAGAGGAGGGTTGGCTGGCGGACGGGAAGGGTTAAGATTTGCGTTGCTTCCTGCGGCGCTTCCAGTGTTGCTTAAAGGCTGACTAGAGACGGAGAGATGAGACCCAGCGGTTGTTGGACGGGGCGCAGAGTTGCGACGGTTCAGAGTGTCTTGAAGAGTTGTGCGACTGGGAGCGAGGTTGGTGGAGCCGGCACGGGGAAGGGTTGTACCCGATGAATCTGGAGATGTGTGGTTGGAGCCAAAGCCTCTGAAGGTGAGAGAACGGTACAGGACTTCGGCACCAGGTGGTGGTTCGATGACGCCAGAAAGAAGCTCCTTAGGTGTCACCTTTTTTGTAAAGTTAATTGTTACTGGGTTGTGTAAGGTATGAGCAGAGGAGAAAGTGTACCTTTTGGCCATAGAAGGTGGCATTAGTTTCCTTTCTTGTGATAATAACCAGGCCCTCCAACGACAACCTATAAAAGAAGATATAAGTATATCATTCTCAAAGAACTCATGTCTCAGGTAAGGCTCACCCTGCAAATAGTCCTAAAAATATTGTATTGAGAAAGAGGTTGATCAGTTTCGGTTAAGATAGCTAAAAATGATCCGATGTGAAACAAAATATGTGATATATACCTTTAGTTTTCGAATAAGCATAAATCGGCGCCAAGTTTGCCACCGTTCCCGCACCTTCCGCCTGTCGACCTACAGGGCCCGCAGCTACAGAAAGATTTGCCCCAAAAGTGACGCTAATAGAAATTACTTAAACGCGCGAAGTCTACAGAAAGAAAATTGAGGAACCAATACTCACTTTCCACCATGGCTAAAAGCCCTAACGGCTGATTCTGTGTTTAAAATAAAAACACAGTCTGTCAGCTCTGCACCAATTTGCGCTCCAAAACCCGCTCCGGCGGCTCCAATGGCACATCTACGGTTTATGTTACAAATTGAAATACTTAGATTCGGATACTTACGGAGCAGACCATCTTCCATCTGGCAATCGAGCAACGACAAGCCCAGCTCCAGCCCTTCCAGACCACACAAATCCAGCCTTGAATAAGGCACTGTATCAGCGACAAAATCAAAAAGACAAATAGAATCAACCTTAATAAGAGTGAGCACGGCAACGCCCTTGCAGTTTGCAATGATTTTTGTTGGAATCAGACTGTAGTAGTATGAACAAAAGTCAGCGATAATTATTAAATCAAAGACCAAGAGAAAAGCTTACGTCTGGTCCATTTTTTTGTGCCTTTGATAAAATGCTGATGAAGTTGCGATCATAAGAGGGATTCCAAAGATTACATTAAAATATAAGGAAAGCAAACAGGTTAGCAAGAAACTCAATGTCATAGATTAGAAAGTGGCTTATCTTACATCAAGAATACTCGCAGCCTTGTTGAACTCTGAGGCAAGTGCCTCTGGAAGCGGCGAGTGAATCTTCATGGTTGCAGCTCAAATCTCAGCGTCAATGAGGTTGGGTGTATTGATGGCAAGACGACGACGACAGGAAGGCTGATAGTGGAGGAAAAGAGGTTGTCGCTAAGTTTGTTTTGCGGGAACTACAGCTGGTGACAAATTCCATACATACTGCGGTTTTCATCTTCCTCCAATCATGGACATCATCATCCACGGCGTTAGCTTAGCACAACGTCTAAAACAAGCCTCACACTGCGGTCCATAAGCTACAAAACATGCACTATACGCACTCTTTATTCGTTTGTGGAAAGTGGAGTTGGATAGGGTGGAGGAATATATCATAGTTGGCAAGTTGAAAAAATAAAGACGGATTAAGACGGATAGCCTATTGCATCTTCCATTCATTTATCATCGGTTTATCCGAACCTACACATTTATAAAAAAAAAGTAGACGAAGTAAAGATTCAAGGTACAATACATGAATAAGAAATTCGACATTCGAAACTACTAAAAAGGAAGAAACGTCAGGAAAGAGCGGCACAACAGTAAAACGGAAAAGTTTAATAGGGAAATGAGAGATACAAGAACTGGAATTAGGCAAATGCCTTAACAAAGAAACGCATGAACAAGATAAACAATTAACCAAAAGTAAATGACAAGATAGAGAAATTGACGCCGAATTCCCCTCATCTAACTTTCAAACCCCTTCCGCAAACAGGGCACATAGCATTATCAACTGGATCCATATTACCACTAGACCCAGAAGACCCTCCCGAACCACCGCCCCTAAACCCTCCAATCCCACCTCCTCTCTCCACGGCCAAATCCAAACACCCCACGCATACCAAAGCACTGCAGCATCCCGTCCCAATGCCACCTCCATCAGGGCCCTTTGCCACAAACGCTAAAAACGGCGATGCGAATGCGCGATGTGGTTCTACAACGCACGGGCAAGGCTCATAAGGATGAAGAATGTCTCGAGGGACATTTATTGCTGGTCGAGGTGGGGGCGGGAGGTTTTGCGAGATGATCTCTTGGACGGCCTCTTCGTCATCGTCGTCGGAATCAGGTGCAGCAAGCCAAGCGACGGCTGGCGCTGCGATATCATTTTCAACAAACTTGGGATTTGGTGGTTGGGACGCGAGGTTTGTCGAAGGCGCATTAGGTAGATCATTTGATGGTCCGTCGATACTAGCAATAGCGATCGCTATGGAAGCGGCACCAGCGGCAAGCTTTGAAATAGGGGATAAGGTGTATGAGCCTCCACCAGCAAGCTTGACGAAGCGGCGGTGCAGATTTACAATAACGCCTCGTCCACGTTCAGTTATATCAGACGTATGCATGCTATAACGAACGGCAGCGGGCACGGTCGACATATCTGAAACTCTCTGAACCATCTCCTGTTGCTGATGAGAAACCACAGAATTACCCTCTTCCTCATCCTCATCCAGAAACACCAACTCCTCAATAGTTTTCTCATTATCCCCCCCTCCCTCCACCTGCACAAATTCCTGATGTTCTAAAGGCAAACATTGATCTAAAATGTTTGTCGCCCATTCCCTCTCCTCTTCCTCTTCTTGAAGTTGCTCCATCTCTGGCCTCATACCTCCCATTTCCCTCCGTTCAGTAATCCTCCGCCGTAAAATCTCTCCAGGCGCACCTTGAATTTTATATAAAATTGGTATTGACGAATTTCGCCTTAAATCCGTCCCAATCCTAGCAAGTAAAGATCCTCCACCTCCAGATCCTGACGACATAGAGGATTCCACCGATGACGCAGTGTTTCTCCTAGCAAGACTATTATGGACAGCCACAGAGGACGCTCTCCGTACAGTCTTGTAATGTCTTCGCACTGTTGTCCGGATTGCGTCGGACACCAAGTCCGTTTCTTCAATATCATCGTCAGTAACGGGCGGAGGGGGTCCAGAAGGAGAGTCGGCTCGAATGTCACCAAGAGGAGTAACAGCCTGCAATGCCTTTCTTGAGATAGTAATACGTGTGGGTGATGGAACAGGTGTAGAAGGCAACCGAGAAGGAATGGCCGAAGCAGGAGAAAGAGGATTTGATAATGCATTTGCAGGTGTTGGCAGTGATGTTTCAGGTTTAGTTGCAGAATCCTGCTGCTGCTTTTGTTGCGCCATCAGCATATCCTGTTCTTTTTGCTTTTCCAGCATCCACGTCCTCGGTGGCATGATCGGCACCGCCGCCGTGTCAAACCCATAGTAGCCCCTTGAAACTCCATACAAATCCATGGGAACACCCCCACCAGGCAACCCGACAAGGCCACCCTGCTGTAGCGGTGGCTGGCCTACATCCTGCTGCGACGCCAAATTTTCACCAACATTAGGCATCTGCATGACAGGCGGAGGCTGTGAAGGCAGCTTTTGGGGAACGTGATGAGTAGGAGACGACATAGAGCGGGAATCGGCAAAATCGGTTCCTACTCTACCGTACAGGAGTCCAACAGGCGGAGGTGGGGTCTATCTTCAGAGGATAGCATGTCTTGAGCTGGTCTAGATTGTTGCAAAGGCGAAATTGTGGAGAAAGTTGAGGGAGGAGGGCGTAGGATTGATATCAATGGGACCGGGCATAGATTTTGACCGTTCCGCCATTGAAGGGGAAGATATAGAAGATGTGGATAGCTATATCATGGTAGATGGAACAAAAATTAGCATGGTACTTCGATAATGCTTGAAAATGAATGGAAAACTTACAGTTGTGTCCGAAACGTTATGTGCCCCTCTTTTTATTAGTCCTCCATTTTCTCCACTGGCTACACCTCCAAAAGTCTGAAAGGATATTTTCTTTTTCAAGAACCCTCCTTTTATTACTCTTTCCCCACCTCCAGCATCACCGGCCCCCACCTGCTGAGGTCCCGCGCCTTCCTTCGACTTCCCCCATTTCGAAAAAAAAACCCCTTGACGCAGGCGTATTAGCCGCAGCGTTCTGAATTGGAACTGAGGCGAGCGGTTGTGACTCAGAAGACCCCGATGGTGAGGGTTTCTGGAAAATACCTCGCTTCTTAGCGGGTAAGGCGGTAGCGGAATTGAGGTCATAGTCTTGGGATTGTGGAGGGGGTTGGTTGGACGGAGAATGCCCAGAAAAGGCTTTTGGGGACGGGGCTGAGGGTGGAAGTTTGTTGTTGAAATTGTTGCTGGTGTTGCATGTGTGGCATAGTATAAGGCTGTTGAAGGTGTTGATGTTGGTTGTCCTGATAATGGGACATTCCTTGAGGGTATTGACCTTGCTGGAAATTTGGCTCGTTTAGAGGAATATAGGGAGAGTAAGCAGGGTACTGTTGTTGAAAGTTTTGTGGTTGAGCTGAAGCATGTTCTTGGAGAGGAGGTAGAGTGTATTGTTGAGGGGGGCGTGGGGAGTAACCTTGAGGAGGAAGTGGAAGGTATCCTTGAGGAGGAAATGCGGCATATCCTTGCGGAGGCTGAGAATAGCTTTGGACGTAACCTTGCACAGGTTGATGAGGGTAACTTTGAGTCTGGTCAAACGGCGGAGATGGAGAGTATTGCTTGGGACGTTGCTCAAAGTAGCCCTGCACAGAGTCTTGCGATAAATTTGCGACATGTTCTTGAGAAGGCTGTTCAGGGTAACCTTGTACAAAACCAGGAGGTGCAGCGTATCTTTCAGAGATTGATAGTGATCGGCCTCATTAGATTTCTCATAGGCCAGTCCACCTCCATACCCGTGAGACTGTTGTTGGTAGACATGGCCCAAATTCTGGGCCTCACTAGAGTCGTTTGCCCCCTCAGTAATCAGTGGTGACGGTGAAAGTTGTACAAGAGGACTCTGCGACTGTAAAAAACTGTTCTGTTCCCTCTTTACTGCATGGGGAAGGTGTGGAGAGTGCTGAAGGAGAATCTTTCCCGTGGGTGACCCCGATGATAATGTTTTCGTTCACAGCCGAGGGTGAATCACCCATTCCAGGTTGACTAAGAAGAATCATAGAAGAACCACGAGACTTAATATCGACGTCCGCAAAGGAGCTTTTTCCCGGGTGTGCGGTTCTTTTTCGATCCGGATCTAGCGCTTTCCTGCGATCCGGGCAAAGTTGGCTCGACAGAAGCCTCCGACTCCACGGTGGTGGCCACTGCAAATTGTGATCCCTGGTACTCAACGTTTTCGGTGCCTTCTATGTTAACAGTATTGCTTTCCTGATATTGAACAACAGTGTTGCGTGATCGGCGTGATGTACCTCACATCCCGCTGACGAAAATGCTGTCGTCCCACCAGATTGATTCAGGTCAACATTTCCTTGATTCACAACATTTCCACCAAGGTAATAGACTTCTTCATGAATCTGTGCATTATACACATTTGGGGCAACCTCCTCCACACTTCCATCAAGGACCATATTCGCCGAGTACACAGAGAGGCCGTCATTGAAACCGCCATTCATCCTTGCCGCGTTCCCTTGTTCATTGTACGTAGGGAGAAAGTATTCCCAACTGTATCGTCCGCAGCACTTGTTTGGCCTCCGCTTGGCATCGCCGAAGCTGCATATCCACCGTGGCTTTGATTGAACGAGTAGACTGAGAGTGTATCAACGGCAGCAACCCCGTAGGTGGAAGGAAAGATGGAAGAGGGAGTGGGTGAGGCGCTTGAGGGATGCTCAAGAGGTGGCAGTTCTGTGCGGAAAGATTCATAATGATAATGGTCTAGTTTTTGCCCATCATTCAGTGTTGAAATTGGAGGTGATGGGGTGCTAGATAGATTGGATATCGTCTCTATAGGAGGAGACGGGGAAATGCGGCCAACAATCTTTCCAGTTGATTCTTGAAGTCTTTCAAAGTCTAATTCTGATGGCTTTGAGTCCTGATCATTTTTCAACAAAGGAGGTGGTTTAATGTCAACATTGCCTATTTCAGCTTCGCGATCAAATCTAAGGTCAAGAGAGGGAGGTTCGTCAAAAAAGGAAAGCTCCGAGGTCAGGTCGTTTGAAGTGTCCTTCGCTATTTCGGTGACTTTAACCTAGAAAACAACACAATTTGTTTAAAAAAAAAAAATGTGCGAAGTCGCCAAACCTCAAAAGGAACATCTGAAACGAACTTGCTGTCATCCGCAAGTATTGTTGAAGCAACCACGGGAGCGGAAGGAACGGCCAGACTCGAAGATTTAGGCAACAGGGACTTCGGAGAGAAGGAATGCTTGGATGTGACATGGTTTGAAGGGAGGATATGGGCGTAATCGGCAGAGGTCGGTGGAAAATGAAGAAGCCCATCATCGTCGGTAAATTTATCAAGGCGTGACCTTCTGTAGATTCCGTTCGCTTTAAGCGACAGGACCTCTAGAGATGACCTTGGTTGAGAGGCAGTGTCAGAACCTCCGCTAGCGCTACTTGCGGCAGCCTTTTGCTTTGATAAAGCAGCTATAGCGGCAAGGAATTCGGGTGATGTAGGATCGAGCGAAGTGGAAGGAGAAGTGACGTCCACTTCAGAAGCTTCGACGGCAGCACCAGAGATGAGACCTTCGTCAAACTTGATCTGTGTTATCCGCTTCGCAACCATATTCTGCCGAATGACCCGCATTCGATCGATGTTGCTGAGATTGGTGCGCTCTGCTGCGTCCACCCTGAGACTGTCACGCCTTGCTGGTGCAGCTGGCATGCCAGGGGCAGTCGACGGGGCAGCAACCGGAATCACCATAGCCCCAGACACCACCGAGGACATTCTAAGTATAAGAGCAGCCGGTTTAACTGAAAGGGGATCAGAAAGGAGGAAGGGAGGTGGGGTGGGTGAGGAGAGAGCCTGGCTTTCAAGCAAGCAGCACAACGCTGCTCATGTACCTCAAGTTGAAGCCTGGAAAATGAAATTTGTGTATGTTGCACAACAATGATGAGACCGAAGGCTGGGACCCCCAACCCCTCGAACTTGTGACAAATGGATGGGGCGAGGGGAGGGGAAGACCGCGGAAAAGGAGGAGGGTGGAAGACGGAGTCGGTGAGGCTCCCTGCTGGTCGAAATTGGGTGGGGGTGCAAGGGATGATCCTGCCATTGTGTGGGGTTGATGGATTTGACCTGACTGCATCGAAGAAGCTTAAGACAACTGGCGTTTCCTTACCTTCCTGTGGTGCTCACCGTTTGCAGCGGGAAAAAAACTATACAGGCCTACCATGTTCATTGGCATAGCAAAGGACATAATTTTATTACTTTAAAACACAACATACTAAAAAGTGACAGCCACATGCCGCTTGCAATATCCACCTGCTGCTTATGATGTTCGACGGCAACACATCGCAAAGGATTTTAACACTTCTGGTAAATCTTGAATTGTTTGAAAGCATCTGCATAGGCCTTCGGAAACCTGTCCAGCTTGTTTGCTGGCAATCTATCCAAATGCGAAGCCGTCATGACCCCGTCTTGTGGTGACCTAAGGCATCCCGCCAAAAACAGGCCTCCCCTTTCCTTTGCAAACCCAAACTGTGTCTTCTCTGCCCTGTCCAGTCTAACCTGGCACATCTCACCATTCATGATGATTTGCCCTTCACAACTCGCACGGCTGCTACTGTCAGTTTGTGTTGAGCTGAGGCCTATGATGTGTGAAGTACGCAGGAGCAAGATGCTCCAGTAGGAAGGCAATGTCCCGCAAAGACTCTTTTGGGGCCCTATCATCAACGTCCGAAGGGATGTTGATGGGCTTGCCCTTCTTCTTGGCAAAGAGAACGTGATCCGGAGCCACATTCGCATCTGCTGCTTGGGTACTATATTGATCCCATGAGTGTTCATTCCACTCTGAGGGATCAAACTCCCATTCGATCGTTGGCGATTCAACCGTTTTGCCCATATAGTCGGTAATGTCTAAGACGAGTTGATGAACACCATCCATGTCCCCTCCTCGGATCCCAAACTTGCTACAAATTCCCCCCGTCTAAGCTCATTTGTCCTCTTCCACATCAAGTAGACATTTACCTTGCAAAAGGTAGGAGGAAGCGAATTGAGCTCAGGAGGACATGACACCTCCTCCCTTTGCCCCATTAAAGCTTGAATTGTCTTGAAATACGAAAATGATGACTTGAACACCTTTACTCCGTATGATCCGAGAGCGGCGATGATAGCGGCGTAGTATTTGCACCGGGGGTTGGCACCTTTGATCGCCAGACATCAATCAGAAACGTGCCATCGGAATAATGACTTTCATGCGTGAAAGATCCAATGCCAGCCTTCCATCCGAAGAAACTTGATCCTGGCCATTCTTCGTAAGGGACACAAAGCGCGCTTCCTTTAAAATGTTCAAATTCCATCGGATAGCGTCGACAGACGGCGGTGTAAACCATTCGAAATCGTTCACGTTTCCGTACATATCAAGGAGATGAAGAACATCCAAATTTAACTTCAAATGATTATTGGCTTTAGTTCTACTATTCTGGTCATTCTAATCCCAAAAGCAATTACCTGTTCAGAGTCGGAGAAAATCTGGTCCGGGAACTTCTCGCTGTCCTCGTGCGAATACAGCCGGTAGCATACGCCAGGACCGAGACGGCCGGCGCGACCCTTTCTCTGAATCTCGGAAGCTTTGGTCTGTATATTTTATCAAAGTTAGAGCTGTGGGATTATAGTACTTGTGCATCCATCTAAGAAAGAGTAAAAAAGGGGATTCTTTACCGTTGTCTGCACCTTTGTCCTCTGCACGTTCAATACAGGATGATACGACACATAAAATTGAAGCCCACTATCAACAACGTATCCGACTTTTGGAAACGTAATACTGGTCTCCGCAATATTTGTACAGAAGATTACCCTTCTTGTCCATCATCCTTCCAGCCGCGTCTGGCCTCTTGCTCCAGTCTGTTTAACTGGATGCTTTATAACTTTCCGTTTCTTGTCCTTCGCTTTTTGACGTTGATAGGATGCTGTGGCTTTTTCGCGCGGATATGTGGACTCATGCTCAACAATGATGACGTCTGGCTCGACGTCTACATCGATCATAATGGTGTCCTAGTGCCAATTTAATAATTGTTGGAGTTCAAAACTGCGGAGAAGAAAAACCAAAACTTACATCATTATCTTCAACAGCTATCTTCATGCCTTTTTTAATCCGAGGTGTCGCAATTGTAGCAGTCGACGGCTTCTTGGCTGGCTCCAATTCCTCGTCACTATCAAGGCACACGACACCATTTTGCACCCCAAACTCAGACTTAAGAGGCCACATGGAGTTCTTGAGCTCATCATTTAACTCTTCACCAA
This sequence comes from Chytridium lagenaria, assembly GCA_025449115.1. Lineage (NCBI taxonomy): Eukaryota > Fungi > Chytridiomycota > Chytridiomycetes > Chytridiales > Chytridiaceae > Chytridium > Chytridium lagenaria. Next base: position 73,504 of record JAHLKC010000102.1, read on the forward strand.
TAACTTCCTTGAAAATCTTAATATCCTCCTCTTCCTCAATTTTCTCCAATTCTTTCATTAATCTTCTCATCTCCGTCCACTCCTTTAATGGCCGCCTTCCCAAAATGAATTTTTTTCTCAGCATCCGTAACGCCAGCATGCAGAGCAAAAGCAACAAGACTATCCGCTAACTCTCCAATCCTGTTCCGTGCAATGGCGGCAAAATTTGCGGCGCACTCGTCCACGTCTTTGGTAAAAGGGAGGAAGACAATGACATCCGGATTCTCCGCTAATAGGGTGGTTGAATGTATTTCTATCACTTTGTCGATGGCGCGGGAGGTGTATTCGGGAGGGCTCATAGTGAGATGTCCTTCGTAAAACTCCTCGATATGATGGCTGCGACCGTCAATCTATAATCAAAGGAGAATGGTAATATAGAAAGGCATAATATTAGGCATCGTTTCAACTCTAACAAAAATAAACAACAAATAAAAGAGTTCACACCTCTATCACATCGCAATTCTCAAAAAACGAGCAAATTCTGTCGGTATCCACCTTAGCCGACATCATAAAAACCTTAAGATCCTTGTTCATCTTCATCGCCTTCTTCACTATCCCAAAAATTAAGTACAATTCCTTTGCATCTTCATGGACTTCGTCCAACACCAAAACGCTAAACCCTCGAAGAGCCGGATCCGTCCTCGCCAATTGCAGCAACACCCCATACGTCATACACTTAATCACCGTCTCAAACTTGTTTGCCACTGCCCTCTTTTTTTCCAATATGGTAGCCAACCGCATTTTCCGATGGCAGAGTGTCGCGCATTTGCGAGCCGCTCGGCAAGAGATCGCGTCGCCTGCCGCCGCGGCTGAGCCACCACGATGGGTTTGGAAGGACTGAGTTGATCTTTGAAGAAGAGTTCGTTGGCGATAAAATGTGGAACGCACGTAGATTTCCCAGAGCCGGTTTCTGAGAGGATGAGCGTGACTCGGGAACTTTTGAGGTGCTGAGTGAACTCCAGGCGGGATTCGTAGATTGGAAGGCCACTTTGTTTTTTATGATGTAATTAAAAATGTGGTGGAAAGGGTTAAAAAAGATAATACAAAATGAAACGTGAACAAATAGCGCCCACAAAGAATAAAGAATGCAGTGGTTTCTCACCTCCGAGCCATCCATATTTCCACTCCCAAATCACCTCGAGGTCATTCACTAACTGCGCGTCGACCCTCCCCTTCAAGCTTTCTTTGCATCTTTGGATCACATAGCCGAAGGCATCATACCTTGCCTTCTGCTTTGCCAAACGAATTTTCACCTCCCTTAACTTCTCCAACTCGCCCAAGTTTGCCTCGAACCTTTTCCGCAACTTCTCCATCTCCCTCTTTGCTGACTCCGCCTTTGCCGTCTCCCTCCACTCCTTTTTCAAGATCCGTTACCAAAGCAAAAGTATGGAGCCAGGCCTGCAATTCCTTATACCGCACTACCGAAGCATACAGCGGATGTTTTGTCAACTCTTTCTTCGTGTTTTCCAGCGCCGTCTCGAGGTCGTGAATGGTGTCGGCGCATTCCAGTGACTTACTTTGTTTTGAGAAATCTCTCAAACCCCACAATATCATTCGCCGTCACCATGTTACTTGCTGAAGGCATCTCCATAATCAGAGCCTCGACAATCCGTCTTAACTTCAGAGCGAGATTTCCACTATTCCGAGATTCTGAGGGCCAAAACGTCTTCTCAAAATTTGGGTCCATCCACTCCGCCTTCTCATCATCACATGACATCAAAAACATGTTCCAAATGACGTGACGGGAGTCGTTCTGCTTCTCTCTCAATTCTACGTTACTGTTGCAAGCCTTCATGCACTGTTGGAAGAATTTGTCGATGTTGGAGGGTTCAGAGCTTTTGCCCCGCGTAATGTCGGCCTTGATGGCGTCAAGGAGTGCTGAAGCGTCCAGATCCATGTCATCGGCACCCGCATAAAAGATGGCGTTCAGCGTATTGATCAAATCAGCACGAGTCATGCAGGACGGGCGAAGAGGAGGCTTGACAACAGCGTTGAAACTGGATTTTCGAAGATCAGCAAGAAGGGAGTCGACGCGGCTGATTGAGTTGTCGTAAGAAAACGTCGCGGTCAATTTAGCAATGACATGGTTGTCCGTTGCTTTCTTTGGAGTGGTGCCTAACAGTAGATATGTTAGATAGTAAACAGAATAGTCTTACAAAGATTTTAAAAGGAAAGCCATAAAACCTTTTATTCCGAATATTTTTGCTGCTTCCGCAATAATCTCCTGCAAATTCACGGGACGATAGTCAAATGGGTCACAGGGTTGGAGTTTGGAAACAATGTAGGGATCCCAAATCACCAAGAATTTATCTCCATCCAAATCTCCGCCACTGCACATATCTGCGGCGGTCGTTGGCCTTCCGTCGAGAATGCTATCACATCAGTCCATGCCTCTAAATCAGGGCACGAGATGGCGTTTAGCTTTACAACATCCCCGGGATGGTAGCAAGGATTCTTGACGACGCAAACTGGCCCCATTATAGTCCGTGAGGTTCCATTGTCTGATGTGGAAACCCTCACAAAGCATTCACCGCATTTCAGTGAGCCGCAAATATCTGGCACTCCATAGAGCCGACGAGAATCTTGCAGAGGAAGAATTAACCTCCTTTCTCTATCCCCTGCACTGACGCCCCAAATTAACGTCACTGTACTCATTGTCTTTGCGGCCAGATGAGAGAGACGTCACATCACCTTCACTTTTCATCCAACTATTTATCTCAGAGTTTTGCAGAATTTGAAGGTCTTCCCAAAAGGCACGTAAAGCCTTCTCCCGACCTAGAGTTGGGTTTCGAAGGATTTTAAGGAGCCGTTTGATTTCATTCCTTCGATCGTGGAGAAATAAATAGTCGATAGCGTGGTGTACGTCTATCGTCAAATACATGACGCACGTTTTATAGGTATTGTCAAGTTTGACGAAAACTAAGGAAAAATGTGTCAAAAGAAAGGATTAGAACAAGAATATACAAACTTTCCTCGTTAAATTACATACCTTGCTATCAACTCCTCGCTCAAGAAGGAGGGTTACCACTTGTGCGTTGAGAAAGCCACATTTTTCTGGTTTCGAGTGCCCGACCACCGCCACAGGCAAACTCGAAGACTCAAGGGCCTTTTCCATTACCCCATTGAGAAGTTCCCGTTTCCACATCTTCGCAACCTCTAAATCTGACTTTCCCTCCGTCCGTTCTATTCCCTCCTTTCTCGGATCCATCACCTCAAGTTTTATCATACTCTTGCGAATCACAAGAGTCCGGCCGCGCAGTCTGGGATCAACTACGACAATACCTTGTACACGGGAAGCCAAAGCTGGAGTACTGAGGGAACACGGCCGCCGCGGAAAGTAAGCACTTGATTCTGATTCTTGCTCCACAACTCGTGAGCAAGTTCCGGGCTGATACGCCCACACCCTTCAGTAAAGCAAAACCCGTCTCTCTCCACATCCCCATCCATCACAACGTTGACGTCGTAGACGCGAATTACGTCATTCTCCACAGGACCAAATAATAGTCCAGAATACTTGATGCTATTTGACGTGTTGGCTACCGCGTCCAGCCCTAAAACTCTAAGGATGGGGTTATAGAGATGGCGGGCCACCATGATGCATCCTCGTGTTTCCAATTGACTCTTAGTGCAGGTAAAAACGCGCCATTTGCCGTGGCCATTGAGAAGAAAGCGACGGTATGCCTCCAAATGCTGGGGATTTTCCCTGTCGCCATCAAACCGAACAAAGATGAAGTGACTTCCTAAAGTCAGGATGTGCGATGCCATGCATTTATGGGCGTGGCTGCTGCTCAGTAGGTACTCAGTTGAGACCTTGCAAGGGTCCATCTCTGTTGGCGAAGGTTTCACCGAAACGACTTGATAGTTGCTTGGAAAAGCCTGCTGAGTTCCAGCGCTATCAGAACTGAAGCCTTTTCCGCGTTTGATGTCAAATGCAGTGAAATCAGGAGCCGAGCTTCTACTGCCGCTCGTGTTGATGATATCGGGGCGAGGTCCCGCAGAGGCGGCGTCGTTTGTTTTGAGGTACTCCTACTTCGACTTCATCCGAGAGAATGCAATAATCCTGGTCAGCAAGCTCGCGGCGTGGTTTCTTTGCAGACAAGTCTTCGCTGACAGCATGTGGCTGGCCTAATGCGTGAAGTTGCCGCTTTCTGCCATGCGTAAAGTCAGGTTCTATCTTGACTGGTGTCATGGTGAATGCCAATGAATACTGTGCTGTCAAAGCTCCCCCTTTTGTAAAGACTGAAGTCAACGCAGAGAGGGAGGGGCAGTCGAACATCGCGCCTTTGTTCACGGTTTGTGGGAGATGGAATGGGAAACAGAAACGGGCAATTGATGACAACATGATGGGCTGTCTCAAGTTGAGATTGTCTTATGGAAAGCTAAAAGAGCAAGACCAGAAAGTGTATGCGGCTGTATATTGGCCTTTTGCTCAACAAATTTGCTAGCCTATAACAAACAAGAGCAAATATATACCCAGAGGTCTAGAGAAACATTCCAGAGTAACAACAATTAGGCAGTAACAGGGGGGATGAAAGAAAAACACGGAAAAAAGGTTTAGGGTGTTAATCAGGTGAACTACAATTCATCATCATCCTCTCCCTCATCAGCGGAATCCTTCTCAGCAAGCTTCGTCAACACCCTCCGCGCGTAATCTCCATGTTTTCGCGCCGTCGGGGGGTCCAATCCCTTCACGTAGTTTCTGAAGTACAGGCGACGTCTCACCCTCCCCAAGACCGAAAGTTGGAACACGTAAATAAGAGCGCGCTCGGCGGCAAGCTTGATAGGAATTACTCTGTCGCGGACGCAAAGCATCAGCACCGGCACAATTGTCGAGAGAAGAGGAGAGATAAGCTAAGAAATGATATAAAATACAATATATTAGTAAGAGGTCTATCTCAATTCCAAACTCAGAGACAGTGTATACCTTGTGGTTGTGCTTCGCCATCTTCTTGATCACCTTCACCGCCATACGCCGTCCATCCACCCTCGAATCACCAGGTTTCGCCAGGTTTATCAGCCCAGCCATCAAAGTCGGAACGTTATCATCTGCAAGGTACTCCTCATGCTGCAAAAAGACGCTGGCACTCTGCACGGCAGCTTCAGTGATTTGCGCCTTCTCATCATCAAGGCACTTTTGAATCAGAGCAACGACATTTGGCGTGAATGAGATAAAATGGAGGAGCAACGGAGATTCCCTCATTACAGCCTTGATGACAAGGATCATACCATGGAGGCGGGTCCATACAGAGCTGTCGGCAGTCTTGCCAAAGAGGTGGAAGCTGAAAATAATAGATGTTAAAAATAATTTCAGTAGGGGTTGTAGAGACAATACATACTTAAGAATAGCACGAGCCTCATCACGAGTCAAGTACTTGCAAAGTGCACCGAAGCATCGTGAAGCAGCATCGCGAATGATATCTAAAGTACCTCGAATGTTAAACTAAAAACCAAGAAACACAAGCCAACTAAAAAAAAAATACCATCATTCTCGCCACCGCCCAAAACTCCCTCGACAACCAATCCTTCGACCGCCGACTTGCTTACATCACTGATATCACGACCATTTCCAAGGCTCTTCAGAAGCCCAAGGAGCGCGTCCCACATTGCCTTTTTGATACCCTTGTCTTCGGAAGTCCTGACACCTCCCGTGAGCTCCACGATGAGAGGGTCCAACCGAGGCTGAAGAGTGATGAGGATGTTGAGACAGGCCTTAGCGGGGTCGCGAATCTCATGGGTGGATTCGGAGAGGGACTTAATGAATGTGCGTTGAAGCTGAGGAAGGAATGGCTTGAGCATTGCTGGGACGCGAACCAATAACAGACTAAAAACCATTAATACTCATTTTATAATTACGAAAAAAAAGAAAGAAAAAAATAAAATAAACGTACCCAAGTGTGTTAAGAATAGCAGCCTTAACACCAGGAGGGACCTGTCTCCAATAATACGAATTAGAGGTCCCGTAATCTGCGTCACAAAAGGCTTGAGCGCTTCGGGTGTGGTCCTCCTCACAAGATCCCAAGTCCCGCCGCAGACTCCTGCCTCGTGTCAGAAGATCCATACATCAGGCCCTGTAAGAAGATGGGCAACACCGGTGAAAGACCCTTCGGCAAACAGAAGCCGGCCAAGTAACATCCTTCCCAAGTCCATCCACAGCAATCCCGATTGCCCTCCTGAACGGTACGACAAAACGCTCCTGGTCATCCTTTTTTGATGCTCTTACTGAGCGCTTCAAGAGCGTCCCAGGCTGCCTTGACCGTATCTTCGTCGCAAACAGGAGGTCCACGGAATAACTTCATCATACGGCCGATTCCAGTCGGGAACATATTGCGAGAAATCTAACTTGGTGCCTTCGCAGAAAGTGGCGAGGGCTTGACAAGCAGCCTTACGGCGGTCACTGCTGCCTTCGCAACACACTCCTCTAGAATACTCATGAGAACATGAAGACCTTCCTGCTCAACACTGAGGAGAAGAACTTTAAGAGATTCCCGGATATCGTCCACGGCAGAGTCATTCTGCTCCAGCCCCTCATAAGGGCCCCCATGATCTCAGATAGCCTACGGTTAAGCGCGTTTCCGGCCACAGTAACAAGAGAGCCAAGCGCACGTGCGTTAAAGCTTGAGATAGGCTTTGATAGCAGCGTAGGGATGAGAACTGGGAAGACTACATTACTACGAACAGACATAATCTCCTTAAGCGCTCTAATGCGTAATTGGAAGCACCCCCTGAAGCGCCCGCCTTAAGCTCATTAAGTAAACTTGGGAGCACCTCGTCAATAGCCTTGGGCCCAAGATGCTGGTGAAGCATGTCAAATGCCTGCGCAGCAACCTCTCGGACCTCCTCCTCGGAGTCCATCAAAGCCTTACGAACAGAAGGCAAGCAGTCAAGGACAAAGTCCGCAACCCTGTGCCTTTCCAGCAGTGGCCATGATCTCGGTCATACCAATACACACGCCCTGTCGGGTATCGGGATCAGGCGACTCCAAACCTTGCTCCAGAATCGGCACAATCTCTTCCAATACCGCGTCACCAAGCTTCCGCACAAGTTCTCCAAGAGTACGTGCAGCAACCCCACGCTTATCGTACGACGGGCTGGCAAGCGATGAGATAATGAGTTTCATCAACACGGCAAAATCTCCTTGAGCGTTCTCGGCGTGTTGTGAACAATACTCTTCCAGACGTGCAGGGAGGCTTGACGAACAATGGCGTTGTTGTCACTCCTGACAATGTAAAGACTGGCAAGCACCGTGTGGTACCTGTCCCAAACCAAGAGCAGCAACAAGCGCCTGCCTCCCGTTCTCAGTTCCAAGAGTTTCATCTTCATTGGCAGTTTCCGTATCAACACGACCGGAGATACCAGCAATCCGATACAGCAAATCTCCCATAAGCTGAATAGACGACTGCCTGATTCTCCAATTCTCGTCGAACAGCCCAGTCTCAAGCTCAGGCAGCAGCAAGTCAACAGCTGTCGTGGCATAATTCTTGACAACAACCCTACCCGCCTTAAGCGAAGTCTCCCGTACAGTCTCAGTCTCATCCGCCAATCCTCTCAAAATTGGCGGAATAATCGAACCGAGGTGAGCTTGGAAAGTCTCCCCAAACGTCGTAGGAAGATAAACCAACAGAGTCATGAAGCCCTCCCTAACGTGCGGTCGGATCGACATGGCATTGTTAATAATGTCTGGAAGCAAGCCTTCCATACGCCCAACTCCGATGCCTGCAAGTACTTCGGAAAGACCTTGAGCAGCTCCAAACCTATCCACCGCCGAGTTCTCGCTCTTGAGGATAACAAGCAACTCAGAAACCAATCCAGGGAAGTTCACCTCTCCCATTTTCTCAATCATGGATCCGAGGGCTCTAGCTGCAACACCCCTAGCTTCAGGTACAGGGTCCACTAAAACCTCCTTTAGCTTGGGCAGTAAGTTAGCCAGGTACGGAATCAAATCCTTCTGATCCGTTAGGGTGGCCATCTGACCCATGATCTGCGCTGCCTTCTTCTTGGTGTCCGTCGCGCGTTCAGTAAGACCTCTCTCAAGGATTGGCACAATAAGTGCGAGCGATGGTGCATCAATGTAGTGCACAAATGACGTCTCGAGAAGCGCAGAAAGCGCAGGAAGCGTCTTTGAGTTCGGGTCAACTAACGCAGCCAGAAGCGTAGGGACGAGTTCTTGAATTTCAGGATTCTGATGACTTGACCAAACACAGTCAAGGCCTGCTTGGCCGTTTCCTGGACCTTCATATGCGTATCAGCCAGGACCTCACAAAGTCTCGGCACAATGGTAGGTAGCGATAACGACAACTGCTTGGGGGCAAGGTACGCCATGGAACTCATAACCTCGATAGCGCCTGTTTTGGTCCTCCAGTTCTTGTCCTCAAGTGCCCTCAAAATTGAAGGCATAACAAGCTTAACACAATGTCCAGAAAGCTTTGACATGATAGCTTTGCAAGCATCATTGGTAGCCTCCCGCACCTCCCGCTGCACATCACCATAACAGACAAGAAGCAGAGGCAATATTTGAATCACGTAAGGTTCAAACAACCTCCCGAGTGACGTAGACAACGCTTCATAAGCAAACAAGGATCCCTCCCTCCTCTGAGCCAACTTCTTATCTTCAACGGCATCCTTTAAAGACGACATGATTCCGAACTCTTTCAAAGAGCTGATACCACGTCCACGAACAACGCCAGCAAGCCCATATGCAGCACCCCTACGATCTCCGTACCTCGGTGAATCGAACAACATTCGAAGAAGCCTTTGCACTAAAGCATCCACATTCTTCGTCATTCCTTTCACAAGCGGTGGCAAACAATCCGATACAGCAACCTGCACAGCCTCTGAAGGAGTCTTGAGTGTCTCTACAAGCCGCTCAACAACTTCAGGAATGAGTTTATCAGACGGATCCAAATGTCTGGCGGCCGTTCCAAGGAGAATAACCACAGATTCACGAACCCAATCGTGAGTCTTTGAAGTTCCCGCAGGAAGCGAGAGACAGTCAGAAAACAGCTTAAGGAGGAACGTCACATGGTCCTTCCCAGCACTGTCGATAGCAGCAACACCTGCATCAAGAAGCTGCGACCGAACACGCTCAGATCGATCACCGAGAGCCTCTTCGTCCATGAGAAAACGGAAGAGTGACTCAATAGTGGCCTTGGAATCAATGACAGGAGCACAAGCTTTAAGCGCCAAGGCGATACCGCTACGAGAGCGCCAGTCGTCTTCTTTTTCAAGAGAAGCAGCAACCACCATACCATATTCATCATACTCAGGGGTAGGAAGGACATTCTGAAAATGTAAGGCGTCAGATAGAGAACGCTTGACACAAAACATTCTCACCTTTTCATGGTAAAGCTTTTGCAAATCAGTAAAAGTCTTGGAAACTGAACTCGGAAGGTTTTCTAGAGCCTCACACAGGGCGCGGCCGGCACTGGCTCGAATCTCAGGCACCTTGTAGGCTATAAACCTTGTTTAGTCTATAATTTATCTGTACCTCCCATTTGGGGGGTAAACAAGCAGAACTCACTAATCAACTCCAAAATGTTTCCTAGAATTACATCCGTTACCTTCGCCTCCTCTCCATTCCACAACTCCCAGACCCTCTCTGCTTCCGTGCAAATAGTTTCATCCTCATCATACATCAGAGTCCAAACTCTGGCGCCCGCAACACCGTCCAAACAACCAGTAGGGCGTCGGCAAATGCAACAACCCCCTCAAGGAAGCTTCCCTCGCAACACCCTCCGCACTTAAAAGCGCATCCAACAGCTCTACACTCACAGCCTGCTCATCCCGTGCCATTGCTTCTCTAGCCTCCTTAATCTCAATCACATCCTCAACATCAAGACTCTCCATCTCCTCCTCGCTCACATCATCACTTGCAGCAGCGTCTTCCATCGCCATACAGAGTGTAAGGAGACCTTCACGTGCAGCACCGTGGAGACGGGGGTACCGCGTCAAAAGCTCAACCAGATCGCGGATCATAGCTCGGCGGGGGACCATGTGGGATCCACCGAGTCCAACGTGGGCAATGAGTATATCGGATGCGACCATAGTAAGCTCAGTGCGGATCTTTTCTTTCATGGAAGCGGCACGACCTTCTCTGAGAATAAGGGCAGAGAGGAGCGGGAAGAGAAGGGCGAAACTACCGGGTGACAGAGGGTTGGACGCGGTGAATTCGGATTTTGCGGAAACGAGTAGTTTTGTGACAGTTACTGTTTCGGTTCGTAGAAAAGATCGTGTTAAATCTCAACAATACAAGAAAGAAAGGAATGGAGAAAACAAAGGTTGCTGGACTTAAAACAAGAAAGAAGCAGAAGCCAACACTCAAATAACATACCTGCGAGGTCCTTCTTAAATGCTTCCTTTGGCAAACCTTCCTCACCCTCTACAACACCCATCAGCCTGAACATAGCTGTGTCCCATCCCAATTCCACGAACCTCACAACCCTCAAGTCCAAAACAGATCCAGCAAGTTTTCTAAATAGACTAATAGCCCTTTTTCCAACAATAACACCTTCTCTAGTCCCTTCCACCAACTCCCTTGCAACAACCTTAAGTACGCCCTCAACAACCCTTCCAATCCACATCTCCATCGCCTCTCTCGGCTCATCCCCAATAGCCCTCGACACTCCCTCAACAACAGCCTCCAGCACATCGATCCATCCCAAAACACCATCCCTAATTTCATTGACGCGTCGCCGAATTTCACTCTCCTTCTCGAGCTGAACCCTCTCCATCTCTTTCTCAGCTTTGGCAGCAGCATTCGCTTTGCCAGCTCCATTCTTCTTCTCAGCCGCCGCCTGCTTGACACTAATTCTAACTTCGTCCTTCACAACCCGTCCCTTCTTCCCAACAACATCAATGACAAGTACACCCTCCTGTCCCCTCCAAATTTCAACCTCCTTCGCAGTAACGCCTTCGCCTCCTCTGATTCCCTCAATAACCCTCTCCATAACACTCCTCATAACAATTGTGGGTGGATCTTCGTCCAAAGGCTTAAGGCTCCAAGCGTCGCCTGCCTCACACTTGCGGGAACCCCAACAAGCCCTCCAAGGGTTGCATCTCCTGCATTCTTCCCCAACCATCCCTCAATCCGTCCACCTCCAAGCTCGCCAACAAGCTCCCCAGCCTCAACCCCCACATCGGAAACACAGCCGAATCCACGCATCACTCCCAACAACCTCAGTCACACCCTTATGCGAGGCTAAAATAACCAAGTCCATCATAAATTCCCTGACACTTTTACGTTCACTAAAATCACCTTTAGGTGTCATAGCCATAATGGCTCCGAAAACCCTCTCCCCATGTCCATTTGCAATAAGGACATTGCCGACCCCAATCCTTCCAACATTTCCAACCCTCATAAACGCTGCATCGTGACTCTCCACCAACTCGCGAATGCGTTCACATGATTCACGGCGGACTTGGTAAAGCGAGGATGTGAGAAGGAAGCCGAGGGCCATTCGCAAGCGGTGTGATTTCAGCAACGGTTCCAGAGCCAACAGTGAGCCGATAGAGGTCTGCGTCACGGAGAATATGAAGGATACAGCGGAGGAACACAAGTTGGTCGTCAACGGTAGTGAGAAGCTTGGGGTAATATTTGTCGTTCAAAAACCACGTTTTTGGAGCCAGAAGTGTCGCAAGGAAACTTCTTTTTCTCCACAAGGGTGGCTAAAGTACCATGTCAAATTAGACGAATCAATAACGTCCAGAATAAAGAAAAGCAAAGTAAAGGATAAAGTTTATGCAAAAAAAAGGGCGAACAGCAACCTGTAGATATACTCACCGAACTCTTTTCCACCTGCCTTCTTCTCCTCCTCCAAACACCCTAGCACCCACCTAACACCCAAGTACCCTTCTGCGATCACAGCCCCCTCTTTCTTACTATCTAATAACGCAATTCCAGCTTTCCCAACCCGATCAACAACTCCAACGACCCCCTCAAAACTTTCCTTCCGTCCTTCAAACTTCTCCAAACATGACAAGTAGCATTTTCTTGCCAAACTTTTCGGATCCGCCAATCCTTTGTTTACAAAAGCGATGGCGGTGGTGTCGGAATTGATGTGACGGGAGAGAGCGTGTAGGGAGGCGTTTAAAGTGGGTTCAATAGTTTCTTTTGTGATAAGGGGCGGAAGGGCGGTAAGGATTTTCTTAGAGACGGTGGGAACGGAGGGAAGGACAGATAGAGCGGTGTAGTATAACACCCGGTGATCGGGAGTCGGCGACTTAGCTAATATGTCGTCAATACAAAAATGAGTTGAAGAAATACCTGAAAATGCTTTCACAACAATATCAACAACTCCTTCCAAGGCTTTCTCATCGCTGCTCTTTCCAGCAAGCGTTTCAAAAAGTGCGACAGCGTCGCTACGTACAGAATCGGTTGTAGATTTCATATGGGCTATAAAAAAAAAACATCAATATGTTGAGACAAACTTAGATTGGGTTTACTTTAGTAACGAGTCGGCGAATTTTTCTTTAAAGATTGCGGTAACGTCGAATGATACAGACAAAAAGATGTGGTTGTAGATTCGAATAATAATTTCAGGGGAGCGCAGCATGAGACGGTCGGCGTTTGCAAGTATTTCAGCTTGAAGAAAAGCAGGGGTTGTAAATTTTTGGAAAAAGGTGAAGTAGCTTGACTAGAAGACGAAAAAAAAAGAAATAGTAAGCCCGTAGGTTTCAACCGTAAAATGCCGTATATAGCTTTAGCAAGGAAAAATGTAGCAAATTAACTCACCAAAACAGCATCAGGGATCACGGTTTTGGAAGTAGCAGCCAACACTGTTTTCACGAATAACCCACAATCTCTTGCTTCCTCTTCTCCACACTCTCCTCCAAATCTTTCCTAACGGCCACATCCACGGCTGCACCAACAATAAGGCACCATTTCACCTCCACTTCTTTCAACGCAACATCCAGACAAATATCCACCCCACGCGCCAAGAAACGCCTTGTAAGGTTCGTCGCCTGTCGAAGAATTTGGGTCGAGCGTGACTTTTTGTCAAAGGACGGAGAGGTGAAGAGAGCAAGAGTGACGGCGTGGAAAAGAGTCGCGTGAGAGTTGAGCAAGGAGCGGAAAGTGGCAGATGTGAGATGGTTGGTGGGCGTGGGAAGGGGCTTTTTAAGAAGGGAAAGTTCGAGGAGCTTGGAGGTCCATTTAAGGTGGTTAAAGAGAATTGAGGGCGAGATGGCAGCGCTGTTAAACCGAAAAAAGAATGAGAATGGGACCACTTGTCTGTAGGCATGATTCTGGATGATGATGTACATGAAAAAGGATGCCGGTGCGTGTTTTTCTAGGGCACTGCAGCGAAGCAAGAAAAATAAACACCCACATCGCCATGTCCTTAACCTTGTCTTCAAACACCTTAGAGACAACCTTCATTACAGCATGATCGACTGTTCCGTCACCCTCACTCCTCGCCTTCTTGCATAGCTCCACCAGCAATGTCATCACTGCCTTCCGTGCATTATCATGGAACCTCGTGAGGGTCTTCACCATGATAATAACAACCCCTCTCAATGTCTTCTCATCAGGCAAACCTCCTTGTCTCACTTTTAAAGATGCACCATGGAACACGGCCACACGACGTGTGAGAGAGGTTTCCAAAAGGGTTGGGGCCAGCGTTGTGATGAGAAATTGCGGCCATGGGACGTCCAGGTCCGAAGCGGTTAGCGCATTGCTGAGATCTTCTTCGGAGAGGTTAGGAGGCGGATGGTCGTAGTCGTCCATGTCGGACTCGGAGTCGTCATCGCGGGGTGGCATTGTTAATGTCGATTAACGTGATTGCCGAATCCAGGGTAAGCTTCAACCAAGTTTCTTTACTTTTCTCACTAAAACTGTTCCAGCAATAGATCGTTGAGGCTAAGCTCGATAATAATTGGGGATGTGCTATGGAGAGCGTCGTTTCGATTCGCAATGGGTGGTCTTCTGCGAAGCGAAACGGTTTTTGGTAAGAAAAAAAAAGCGAAATGTTGGCAACTTCGAACAAAGTCTTCGTCGGAGAAATAGAAAGTGTGCATGAGCATGCACAAACACGATGTGCTAAGCGGGCGACGACCTTGGGCGAGAAGAGAGTATCAGCAATGGAATTACTGTAGATGATTTTATGAGAGAAAGGTATATGGGGAGGATTATATGACGTGGCCAGCTGTAGCTGTTGCGTTCATCCGAGTGCTGATTCCGGACACTATGGACATGGATTGAGGGCGATGAAAGGGAAGCGCCGCTTTGTTGTTACCCGTATGATACGGCGATGGTTTAATGGATAAATGAGGCGGACAGATCAGGCATTACTCTCTTATTAGCTATGAATGCTCTAGGAATTCATAGATTTACCTAGAAGAGTTTAAACGGAGTCAACCAGATGCTGAGGAAGAAAGGTACATTGGACGAATGAGGCAGACAGTGACCACTACTGCAATGGGCGGAGAACGGAATGTTCAGCAGTGTTTTATCCCAGTACCATTACAAAAAACGCGTGGAAGACGTTGCTGCAGGCTCGAAAGTATTTAACGATTTCGCCCCTTCACACTCCATGCCCTTAGGGTATAGAGTTAGGCGAGTCAACAGACGCCATAACGAATTCTCGGACGGTGTCGCTCCGTAACCTAAGTGATCCAGCTTGGGTAGTACCATCTGGACGTACATGCCTGTGAAGTATCGGTCTCATGCCAGCCTTGATACAAAACGCGATGCGTAAAGCAGCTTGATACTAGCCCCCACTGTCTTCTCTAGGAGTTTGCGTTCTTACAGTCGGAACTGCGGCTCCAGTGATGATGCAAACCAAGGCAATACCGTCCGTCTTGGCCCTAAAAGGCGCCAACCTCCGTATAATCAACCCCAGCCAAAATGATTACAGCTAACAAACGGACGGCCTCTTTCCAAAGACAGGGTTTAAGGATGACGCTTCATTACAGCAATGCAGTAGTGAATCAGAGGTGCACCGCCCCTCATCATCTTACATACAGTCTTTGCCCCTTTCCATATGCCGATAGACAAGCGGGTTGTTCGCCCCCAAAAAAACGGGATTTTGGGGTTTTTTTTAAAAAAAAAAAAAAAACAGAAAATCGGGCCATTCCATGTTGCAAGGTGTCCAGAAGTTTTATAGCTCCAACACCGCCTGCATTTCATATCGTCGTTACCACCGTCTGTCAACTGTATCGCGGCACCTCTTCATCTCCATCCCGACATCATCAGCAGCGTCTTCATCGGGACACGCCTTCATCACTGCGCACTCCCGTCAACACTCCCATTACACGCAAAAGCCCTCATCAAAGCTCTTGCATTCAACATCCCATCAAGGGACAAGCCTCCCTCTCCTTCCTCAACCTCGTCACTCTATCTCCGTATCCAGGATCCCGTCATGACCGCAAAGATCATTGATGGAAAGGCCATTGCCGAGTATGCATGCTTTCCATTCCCTTAATATCTCAGTCTCTACGGTGTCGGTCAATAACTGATCTTACTTTTACTTTCACAAGCTCTGTCCGCGAAAAACTTCACCGCGAGATTGAGGAGCTCAAGTCACTGTACGATGGCTTTGCACCGCACCTCACCATCATCCAGGTCGGAGCACGTGAGGACTCGAGCGTCTATGTCCGTATGAAGCAGCAGGCCGCCGGTCAAGGTAAGATCTGGGAAAGATCGACGTGGATTCCGGACGCAATCTGAACACCTTCTTTGCAGGCAGGCATCAAGTTTACAATGGAAAAGCTCCCTGAGACTGTCGCCCAGAGTGAGGTGAGGACCTTTTGAGCTCAATTGTTTTTACTCTTTTCTGAAAATGACTGCCTTGTCACTTACTTTTTGGGGTGAAAGCTTTTAGGACTGATCGAGAAACTAAACAACGACACTGGAGTTCATGGAATCCTCGTACAGCTTCCCCTCCCAAGGAGCTTGACGAGCGTCTCATCACTGAATCTATTGACATTCGCAAAGATGTTGACGGGTAAGAGATCATTTTCCTCTGTCGTCATCATCGTCAGGCAGCTCCTTAATCTTTGCATAGCTTCCACTCCCTTAACATTGGTCTTTTGGCGAAAAAGGACAACGAGCCCATGTTCGTCCCTTGCACCCCCAAGGGCATCCTCTACCTTCTCGATGAAGCAGGTTGGCATACGTTCTTTTAAAAGAACCATTATTCTTTTTCTGATACTTACGCGTCATAATCAAACAGGAGTTGAATTGACTGGCAAGAATGCTGTCGTTATCGGACGCAGCAACATTGTTGGAATGCCCGTCTCCCATCTCCTCAGCTCTCGCAATGCTACCGTCACCGTCTGTCACTCTAGGACTCAAAATCTCGAGAGCTTCATCAGGAACGCTGATATTGTCGTTGCTGCGGTCGGTGTGCCCAACCTCGTCAAGGGATCGTGGATTAAGCCCGGAGCCGTCATCATCGATGTTGGAACCAATGCTGTCCCTGGTGAGTTTTCTTTTCTTTTAAAAAATCGATATCAATTGCAGTACGCCGCTGACAGGATTGCGGTATCTATAGACGACACTAAAAAGAGCGGTATTCGCTGGGTTGGAGACGTGGACTTTAATGAGGCTTCTGAAGTTGCCTCTGCCATCACCCCCGTCCCCGGAGGTGTCGGTCCCATGACCGTTGCCATGCTTCTCGACAACACTGTTCTTTCTGCCAAGCGCTACCTTAAGGGATTCAAGATTCCCACTGACTACCTTACTCTCAAGCGCGTGGAGCCTGTTCCTTCTGATATCGAGATTGCGATGGCGCACCGCCCGAAGCTTATTAGCAGGGTCGGGGAAGAATTGGGTCTCTTTCCCTCTGAGTTTGAGAACTATGGACCTTACAAGGCCAAGATCAACTTGAATGTGTTGGACAGGCTGAAGCACAGGAAGGATGGAAAATATATTGTGGTCACCGGGTATGTTATTTTTCGCTAAGTTATATTTTTATATTTGCGTAGTTTTCTTAATTTCTTTCGTTAGCATCACTCCCACCCCTCTTGGTGAGGGTAAATCCACCACCACCATCGGGCTTTGCCAAGCTCTCGGTGCGCATCTCAAAAAGACTGCCTTTGCTTGTGTCCGCCAACCTTCCCAAGGCCCGACCTTTGGAATTAAGGGGGGAGCCGCAGGTGGTGGTTTACTCCCAGGTTATTCCCATGGACGAGTTCAATCTCCACCTTACCGGTGACATTCACGCCGTCGTCGCCGCCAACAACCTCCTTGCCGCCGCGATTGATGCCCGCATGTTTCACGAAGCCACCCAAGCCGACGAAGCCCTCTTTAACCGTCTTTGTCCCGCCAAAAAAGGGAAACGCACCTTTTCTCCCGTCATGATTCGAAGACTTGAAAAACTTGGTATTGAGAAACGCAATCCGGATGATCTTACACCTGAGGAGAAGAAACGGTTCGCGAGGCTCGATATCGACCCTGAGACCATGACTTGGCAGAGGGTCGTGGACACCAATGATAGGTTCTTAAGAAAGGTGACTGTTGGATTGGGACCTCAGGAGCAGGGCAAGTCGAGGGATACTGGGTTCGATATCGCGGTGGCCAGTGAGGTTATGGCGGTGTTGGCGCTAACCACTGATTTGAAGGATATGAGGGAGAGGCTGGGTCGTATGTTGTTGCGAGTAGTAAAGGAGGAGATCCTATCACGTGTGACGATATTGGATGCGGCGGAGCTCTTGCCGTTCTTATGAAAGACGCAATCAAGCCTAACCTTATGCAGACGCTCGAAGGCACCCCTGTTCTTGTTCACGCAGGGCCCTTTGCCAACATTGCCCATGGAAATTCATCGATCATTGCGGACCGCATCGCGCTTAAACTCGCGGGTACTGAACCTACTCGTGCATTGGATGGGAATGCGGAGGATGTGGGATATGTGGTGACAGAGGCTGGGTTTGGCGCTGATATTGGGATGGAGAAGTTCTTTGATATCAAGTGCAGAGCCTCCAAGCTTGTGCCTGATGCTGTTGTTCTTGTGTCGACTGTGAGAAGTTTGAAAATGCATGGTGGTGGACCTGAGGTTGTGGCTGGAAAGCCCATCCCCGAAACATATTCCTCGGAGAACCTCGACCTGCTTGATAAGGGCTGCGCCAACATGGCGAAACACGTCCGCAATGCTGGAAGGTTTGGCGTGCCAGTTGTTGTCGCCATCAACAGGTTTAGCGCTGACACGGATGCTGAGGTGGAGCTTGTGAGGAAGAGGGCATTGGAAGCGGGGGCTGTGAATGCTGTTTCGTGCTTCCATTGGGGTAAGGGTGGAGAGGGAGCTTTGGATCTGGCGTACGCTGTTGTGGAGGCTACGAAGGGGGATAGGGAGGAGGGGGGATTCAGATTTTTGTATGATGTTGAAGAAGGCATTGAGAAGAAGATTGAGACGATCGCGAAGGAGATGTATGGGGCTGATGGGATTGCTTTGAGTGATCTAGCAAAGAGTAAGATTGAGACTTATACTCGTCAGGTATGTCACTTTATTCTCTTTATTGCCTTGGAGTAGAATATATCGACACGTGCTAAGATGTATTTTTCTTGCCTTTTAGGGTTTCGCCAACCTCCCTATCTGTATGGCCAAGACCCACCTCTCCCTTTCCCATGACCCCAAACTGAAGGGTGTTCCCACCGGTTTCACTGTCCCTGTTCGTGACATTCGTGCATCAGTTGGTGCAGGTTTCCTTTACCCTCTTCTCGGAGAAATGCAGACCATGCCGGGATTGTCTACAGTGAGTTTCCTATCCATAGCAAATTCCTTTTTTTTTTTTGCGCTTTCTCAGATGTCTGACAAATAATATTCCTTGCAGCCCCTGGATTCTTTGACATTGATATTGACGCTGAGACTGGTCGTGTTATTGGGTTGTTTTGAAATGTTCCTTTTAATGACATACGTTCCCTTTCGCTCATATCCAATAATTATTCTGCTTTTGTTTTTTTTTTTGTACGCATCATTTTGGATGCCTCTCACCTTTGCGTCAGTTGTCACTGTCGTGATTTCAGTTATGGTTTAAAACCAACTTTGTTTTTAAGATGCTGCTGTTTTTTTATGTATCTTACTTTGATACAGTTTAAACATTTAGTTCTACTAAGCGTTTTGATTATGACGTGCCTTCCTTGTTGTCCGGCGCCACCCACTTGCAGGATGTAGTACGTAGTACCCACAGAGCTATGCCAGACAATTGTAGAAATGTCGGCTCAACTACTGAAATCAATCTCGTCCTCCTTTGTGAATGGCTCGTTCAAACCATCCCAAGGAAGCCTTCACGCGATCATCAGTCCGGTGACTGAATCTGTCGTCGCAAACATCCGTGAGGCTTCCGTTTCTGACGTCCATGCTGCCGTAAGTGCCGCAAGATCAGCTCTGAACGGACCCTGGGAAAATGGAAGGATCGCAAAGAAGGTACGTGTATCCTTTCTTGTGCTTCGCGAGCAACTCGTGTTGTTCCATAAAAGGATTCGAGAAGACATTAATGCGTTCGTCAATACAGAGATGCGATGCTGAAGCTGGCTGATGCAATGGAATCTCGGGCAGAAGACTTTGCGATCGCAGAAGCTGTGACAGGGAAGCCCATCACGGATGCGCGGCGGATGTAACTGCGAGTATTGATTGCATGAGGTTCTTTGCTGGTGGGTTCTGTCGATGTCCTTATGTTTTGCTGATAGCGTTTAGGGTTTTGCGATAAGATATATGCTAGATCTTTTAGCTATGGACCTAATCTTCGGACGTATACTTTACGTGAGCCGTTGGGAGTTTGCGGGCTTATTACGAGTTTCAATTATCCTCTGTGTGAGTTTATTTTGTGTTTCTTTTTAGTTATCTCATACTCAATTTTCATTTAAAGTGCTAGCAACCTGGAAACTTGCACCTGCGCTAGCAGCTGGCAACACTGTCATTCTTAAACCCGCTCGTCAAACCCCCTTCTCCTCTCTCCTTCTGGCCTCCGTGTCATCCTCCGCCAACCCAATTCTTCCACCTGGCGTTCTTAACGTCCTGCTAGGTGGGCCTAGCATCGGCCAGGCATTAGTGACGCATCGTGATACTGCCAAAATCTCGTTTACTGGATCAACGGCCGTTGGACGAAGGGTCGGTGCCGAGGCGGTTGCGAATGGACCTGGTATGAGGAGAACGGCGCTGGAGCTTGGAGGGAAGAACGCCATAATTGTATGTGGGGATGCTGATTTGGAAGCGGCAGTGGGGCATACCATTGAAGCGTCTTTTTGTGAGTCATAGCGGTTCCTTTTAATGTCCTGTCATTTCTTTGATTTTGGGTGTATCTCCGTTGTGGTTTTAATTTACGATTAGCTAATGCTGGGCAAAATTGCTGTGCGGGATCTCGGATTTTCGTGCATTCCAGTGTTTACGATGATTTCCTGGGGTTGTTGAAGGACCGTGCGAGCAAGCTTCGGATAGGTGATCCAATGGATGAAGCAACTCAGATTGGGCCTTTAGGTAAGCTTATCACCCAACATTTCGTAGTTGATAGCTTCTTTCCTTCTTTTCTCTTCATTTACTCACCTAATTTTTGCAGTGGATGGAAATGCCCTTCGCAAGGTGCAAACCTTTGTTGATAATGGAGTTCGTGACGGTTTAGATTTAGTTTTGGGGGGTAGTCCCGTAGATGGAAAAGGATTCTTTGTCAGGCCAACAAGTAAACTATCTTTTTTTAAATTCGCAGCCTCACCTTTTTTAAAATAGTTTTTAAGAACGTACCCGATAATCACGCAATAGCAACTGAAGAGATCTTTGGTCCCGTCGTTGCCGTTTTAAAACCGTATGTATTGCTGTTTTTACAAAAAGAACTTCCTACCGGGTTATTCTAATTATCAATAGGTTTGAAACAATGGATGAAGTTATAGAACGCGCAAACGACACGCCATACGGTTTAGCTGCTGGAGTGATGACGACGTCTATAGTTAATGCTGAGCGATGTGTGTCTGGCCTGAAAAGCGGATTTGTATGGGTCAATACTTACAACTTTGTACCGCCATTTTTGCCTTTAGGGGGTTCACGTGAAAGTGGTTAGTAACAAGTTTGCATTTGTTTACGCTATGGTTGGATACACATTTACCCTTGTGATTTTCTTTTAGGATACGGAAAAGATTGCGGGCTTGAAGCTATTGATGAGTTTACGTTTACAAAGTCGGTTTATAGTTCATTTTAAGCTGCATCAAAATCCGCTTTATTTCGGTTAGGCGGAATGACATTCATTAAATTGCTTCGGAATGGCATCCTTAAGCTATTCGATCATCTCGTAGCTTTTTATATAAATGCTGAATTTTTTTTGCAGCCATTCCTTTTGTTTATGGTCAGGCAACCTCCCTGCTGCCTGATTCGCGTCGTTGAGTTTAGATGAGTATATGCACATAACTGATGTCGTATTCCCGTCACGAGGGTGGATGATTTTTGCAGCTTCTGAAAACCTTATTGAGTAGGTTGTAAGGATGTGAGCCCTGTTGCTGCAGCAGTGTCGAGAAAGGGTGTCTGTATTTGGTTGTTGTCTTTCTTCAAGTTTTGCGGGACCCATGGCGTTGTAGTGGTAATGTAGAGGTTTGGCGATGGTTTTGATTTTTGGTAGAAACATTACTGATACATATGTATGTAAATATATAATAATTAGCATCATCCATTTAGCCCCTAAAAAAAACAGAGTCCGTTTCATAAGGTAGCCAATTTTGGTATGTGTCCAGACATATCAAATGAAGTCCTTTTTTTGATTCAAGACATGCCAGAGTTCCCAGACTATGTCTTCTCAGTACCAGGGCCATCTTCGATCGGATGGGCTTCCTTCTCAGATGTCAAGACTGTAGTGGTGAGTGATTCTGTCAATGGCTTAAAATGTTGCTCTCTTTGATAACTGAACTTCTTGACCAGCGTCTTGGGAAAGCGAGCTTTACTGATTTGCCTCTGGAAGTGATCTTACGAATCCTCTGCGTCCCTCAGGGCAAGCCTCGTTTTGGCCAAGTTCGACCGATCAATCGACTTCGTATGCTCAACTACCTGTCTGCTACATGCCGCCGTCTTCGATCGTCGTTGTGGGAGTCCCCTCATGCCGTCGCAAGAGTCATCCTAACTCAAAATGGAATGGATGTCATGAAGGCTATCAACTTTTTTCTGAAGTTGATTAAAGGCAACAGCATAACATGGCCTTGTAAAGGGCATCCGCTGGGGAGCAGCTTTGAGGTGGACACTTTTCATGGCATTATCGGAAAGCGAATTTTAAGCAGCGATGAGATCCATTCAATATTGACGACAGCTCTCTTCAGAAAGGACTTGAAGTTAACACAGGCTCTCTTGGACATGGGAGCCGACGTAAATCATGAAGTAGCTGGCCATTTGTCATTTGGTCTGCTCTTGCTGGGGTCAGAAGTGTTGATGATCCCGGCTTGCTATCGTCGGATGTTTCTGTCACGTGGTCTCAACCTCAATCATCCAAGCAGCATTGAAGGCTTTTGGAGAGCTGCCGAATATAACGCCTGTGTTGAGGTCATGTTTCTACTGGAGCATAGTGGAATTGATGTTGATGTTGCCGATACTCCTGCTGGAGGGGATCGTACAGCCCTGATTAAAGCATGCAGGTATAACCACGTGGAAATGGCAAGGCTTTTGATCGATCACGGCGCTGACGTCAACTATGGGCCGGGTCTTCCTCTTGCCTATGCAGCTGGCAACGGCAATCGTGAATTGATCGATCTTCTTGTTTCACGAGGTGCTGATGTTAAAGCAATACCACCGTCTCACCGGCGCGGACCTATTGCCGAGCTATGTTGTCTCTAGTAAGGCCGGAGCCACTCCTGAGCTTTTGGAACATTTGATTCAAATCGGATGCCCAATTTACGCGAACGAAGGTCGTATGCACTTAATCATTGTGCATGTCATGGGAAAGCAAGTTTAATGAAGGTGCTTTTGAGATGTGGGGCAGAACCGAATCCTTGGGCTTGTGGCGGCGTGCGAGTTGGGAAAAATTGAGATCGTAGAAATTCTTCTTGATGAAGGCGTGAGGTAGCTGGAGATTCTGTTAGACTGCATCTGATATGCTAACAAGTTGGGACGAGTGGATTTGGCAACAAAATTGGCGCAGGGATCGTTAAATGATGAGGTGGATTCTTGATATGAGCGATTGTAGTTTATTTCTTTTTTGTTGATTATTCATATAAAATCCTCCCTGTCAATTCCATCTTCAATGCCATGCCCAACATATCCATCATTGCATCAATCGTAGCCTCAGCTTCCATCATCTCCCTCCTATCGTACTTTTATAAGCATTGAAAAGCTCTTGCCATTGCAGTCGGAGCGTCACATCGGCTTCTTGTTGAACCGTTTAGATTTGAATCGGAAATGCATCCCTCTCTTCTTCACGAGCTGTAGCAACAGCCCTGGAAACTACCCTCTCCCCTCCTCCATCATCCTCATCACATCCCTATTAAACTCCTCCCTCTTCCTTATTAAAGCCTTACCCCTATCGAGTTTCACCACCTCTATCTCTTGTGTATGACGTTCCTCCATCTCTCGTCTCTCCATCTCTACGTTTTCCTACAATCTATCGACATCCGTGTTATATTCCTCGCTTTGTTTCGTAACGCCCTCCTCTCTCCATTTTCACAACCTCATTGTCTCGTTGATGGCGTTTCTCCATCTCCCGTCTCTCCAGCTATGAGTTCTTTATGCTCTCAACCTCCACATTAAACTCTTCCCTCTCTTTCTATATCTCCATCATCTCAACCTTGCCTAACGCGTGTTCAGCTTCCACCCAAACTCTCTGTTCACAACCCTCATGCCGCTCCCGTATAGCATCTTCCCTCCACATTTCAAAACCGCTCTCATCACATCGTCATGTCGTTTCTCCATGGTCGTTTTGCGTTGTAAGGAAACGACAGATGTGGTCCTAGAGCTTGCCTTATGTTTTCTTTGGAGGAGTCAACGGGTGAATGGACTTGACGAGAAGTGCTTTTCGATAAGGGTTATACGAGGAAGGAGGTTTGTCCATGAGTGGATGTGATGGTTTGGAGGGATCGTGAAAGGTTGATCGTGATTGAATATGTCAGAGCGATTTGGGTCAGCTGTGGTCTTGGTTGTAGGAGTGGAAAGGACGGCCGTAAGCTCTGCAGCTTTTGCCCCTCTCATCACATCGTCATGTCGTTTCTCCATAGTCGTTTTGGGCTGGAAGCTCTGCAGGCTTTTGAACATGCTGTGGACGAATCGCGTGTGGTTTGAGACCCTTGCGGTGGTGGTTGGCGGTCTTGAGAGTTTGGATGAACGTGTTGTAGAGTTATTCTCCACTATTGTTTAATATAGTGTAGGAGGGTTTTGATCTAAGATTCCAATTCCCGATAACGGGGAGGGTCGTTTGACGATGGCGACGGGGGAAGTGATCATGGACGTCAGAGATGTTGTGGGGGTGGAGTTTGTCAATCTGTTTTGTGTTGATCTTTATGTGCTGCAGTTCTGAAAAACGCTCGAAAGGTGTTTCAGTATAGATAAAATGGATTAATCGTAAGTACTTTTAACCACAAAAAGAAACGTTAATTGAAAGCGTGAATTAGAAAAGGAGCATTAAAATCAAATTGTCGCAAAATTTCACGACGCCGATAACCAAAAATATTATGCCAGAATATATCACGATATAACATAACGCGACGGCAGACAAAAAAAAAAGGTAACGGCAGACAAAAAAAGGACCTGCACATTATAGATAAACTACAAAAGAATTCCACCCACAATTTTTATTTCAACAACAACAAAGATCACTCAAAAAAATACCAAAAAAAAAAAAACAAGCAAAAAGAGGTACTCAAAAAAAAACAAACTAAAAACAAGAGGTTTTTAAAACAACACAAAAACAACAAGGGCAGCTCAGAAAACCCACCCAAAAAAAAAAAGAAAGTAGGGGTTTATTCACAACTCCTCACCGATAAAAACAAAACCAAGGATGCAGACTTCAAAAAGACGTGTCGAGACGCTACAGAAAACAACAACAAAAAAAAACATAAAAAAAAAAGGGAGCTCAACCCAAGACTCCCTCACAAACACAAACACAAACACACACACACACACACTCTCTCTCACACAAACAAAACGACACCCCCCTCCACCTCACTCCTGCGAAACAGGCTTAATATGCCAAATCTTCTCCGCATAATCACGAATAGACCTTTAAAAAAAAACAAAAAAACAGGTCAGCTTCACAGATAAACACGCCCCAAAAAAAACAACAATATATTCACCTGTCACTACTAAAACTTGCCCATACTAGCAGCCGCAAGAATCGATTTCTTGGCCCACTCTGATTTATCTTTAAACGCAACATCAATCTTCTCAAGAGTCTGAAGGTCTACAACACATACACACAAAAAAAAATAATCAATACACACTCTATCAAAAAAAAAAACAAAAAACCAAAAGAACAAATAAAATACAAAGAACAGCAAAGAAGACCAAAATAAATTGTAGACACAATCACTCACAACTCGCAAAATCATGACTGATAATATAGAAATCATGTCCCGTCGTCAAAGTACTCATCAACGGTTCAAAAATATACGCATCTCCAAACTCTCCCTTCCTCACACTCTCAACAACAGCCGCAAGGGAGGGGTCAAGAATGCTACCACGGAACCTTTTAAAAAAACAGAACTCATTAGTCGTTTCATCATCAATAAACAACAAAAGGAAGCGCAAAAGAAAGGGCAGACAATACAACGAAGAAAAAACAAAAACACACGACTTTTTTAACTGAACAAAAAGAAAAAAAAAGGGAGAAGGAAGACTTGACACAAAAAAGAAAAGGGAGGAGGAAAAAGAATGAACGACCAATAAAAAAAAAAAAAAAAAAAAAAAAAAAAAGATAAGAAGCACAGGGGTACCTATTATTATGACGAATATCCTCAACCTCAGGTGTAAGAGCTCCAAACATCCAAATATTCTCATCACCCACTTCCTCAGCAATCTCAATATTGGCTAACAAAAAAAAAAAAGAGGTTAAACCAAAAAAAAACTCGCATCCAAAAAAAAAAAATCACACAAAAAAATCCCTTATTTTTACCTCCATCCACCGTCCCAATAATAAGACCACCGTTAAGCACAAACTTCATGTTGGACGTTCCAGAGGCTTCCGTACCCGCAGTCGAAATGTGCTATAAAGAAAACAAAATACAGTTAAAAAACCAAAACCTCCACATTCCACAACAAAGAAAAGAAAAAAGAAAAACCGCAACCCCTCCTCTTCCATCTTCACCTCCATCCCCGGAACGAACCCCAACCCTCCGTACGCACGCTCACCACCTCTATCTCCAAAACAAACCCCAACCCCTTAAAATAACACCCCCAATCTTCATGCTCACCACCTCCATCCCCAGAACGAACCCCAACCCCCCCCCCCCCCTTAAAAAAGAACAACTCGTCCGTACGCACGCTCACCACCTCTATCTCCACAACAAACCCCAACCCCCCTTAACAAAAATAACATCCCCAATCTTCACGCTCACCGCCTTCCTTCCGGAAACGAATCCCCATATAAAATATAAAAACAATCGACCCCCCTCCCCACGCTCACCGCCTTCCTCCCCAAAACAAACTCCAACCCCCTTAACAAAGAAAACCAACCCCTCCCCCATCTTCACGCTCACCACCACCCCCCTTCCCCCACAACACCCCCCCCAAAAAAAACTCCCCAAAACCAAAAAAACCCACCTGCGAAATATCCGACGCCGGAATAATAATCTCCGCCACAGACACATTATAATTCGGAATAAAAATCAACTTCAACTTTTCATTCGTCTCCTCATCCCCATTCACTCGTTCAGCCACATTGTTAATCAACTTGATAATCAACTTGGCAATGTAATACCCCGGCGCAGACTTGCCAGAAAAGATCACCACCTTGGGCGTTTGCGTCAATCGTTCACTCGCGCTCATGCTCTTCAGTTGCTGGTATCGGTGAATCACTCCGAGAATATTCATAAATTGACGCTTGTATTCGTGGAAACGCTTGCACTGTGGGGGAAAGGGCGCAGCAAAATTAATAAACGTAATGGACATAATAACGAATAAACGTGAACAAAAACACCCCCTTCACAACCCTTCCCCAGAAAACCCCAACACCAACCCTATTCAAAAAAAAAAAAAAACAAACCGCGAATACCGTTACCAATAAACCCCCTCCACAACCCCCTTACAACCCCCAACACCAACCCTCTTCCGAAAAAAACAAAAAAACGCAAATACCAATCCCAGAAAACCCCTTCCCAACCCCCTCCCAACCCCCTCCCAACCAACTCAAAGAAAAAACAAAGAAAAAAACCAACCCACCTGAATATCAAACAACGCATCCGGCGACACCGCAATCTTACACGTCGCCTTAATATACTCAGCAAGCCGCACCTTATTCAACCTCTTGATATTCATCCACTGAACCTGAAAATGCTTATCCTCCGCATACTTTTTAATATCCGCAATAAGGTCAAGATGCTAAACCACACATCAGCACACACACCGAAGAAAAAAAAAAGAGCACGTACCTTGACCCAATCCTCGCTCCCAAGCTTGTCGGTAATAAGCTCCCCAAGACCAGGGTTGGCTTGGTTAAGCCATCTGTGAAAAAGAGTGAGCACGGAAACATGGACAAGGTGGACACAAACCTCCTGGGAGTGATACCGTTGGTAACGTTGGTGAACCGCTCAGCTCCGAAAAAGTCAACAAAGTCAGGGAAGATCTGAATGTTAAAAGTCACTCAAGGAAAGCTACAAATATGGTATAAAAACAAAGTGGACATACCTCCGATTTGACTAGCGCCGAGTGAAGAGCTAACGGATATAAAATAAAGTGTGTGTTGGACCCCAGACTTCAATATAGAATACAAAATCAACTCACCAGCAACACCATTGACGGTATGCGAACCAACACATGCCAAGAACGCCATCCTCACGTGCTGCGGGTGTCCCTCCTCAATAATAGACATCCTCCTCAACCTATGAGAAAAAGAAGGAAAAAAAAAAAATGGGCACGTCAGATCATTAACACGAGAAAAGAAGACAATGAAAAAAAAGAAAACAAAAAAAAAAAAAACCACGACACGTCAGATTATCGACACGCGAAAAAAAAGAGAGCACAAAAAAAACCCCCCAAAACCAGCACACACGAAAAAAAAGAGGAAAAAAAAAAAAAGGACAACCAAAAAAAAAACAACCAAAAAAAACTCACTTTTCACGATCCCCCGGAAACCTGGCCTCAACCTTCTGCAAGAAAAAACAAGTTGATATCAAAAATAATCATCATCACCCTCGGCAACAAATCCTGAATAAGCGGGACAGCCATCGTTCAAGAGCCCTTACAAAAAAAAAAAAAAAAAAAAACAAACGCCATCAGCAAAACAAAAAAAAGGGCAGTGTGAACAAAAAAACCCCCATAAACAAGACTCCTAAATGACTCACTCAGGAAGCACAGTATGGTTCGTAAACGAATAAGTCTTGGTAACATATCCCAAGCGTCATCCCACGAAAGCCCCTCCTCATCAATAAGCATCCGTTGAAGCTCCACAACACCAAGCGTAGGGTGAGTGTCATTCAACTGGATCGAAACATGATTAGGAAACTCGCTCCAAGGCACATTCGACTTTTTGAATCGTCGAATAATATCTTGAAGCGTGGCGCTGACAAAGAAATACTGTTGCTTGAGACGAAGAATCTTGCCAACCATGTGGTTGTCGTTGGGTACTGTTTTTAATCATTGTTAGAACGGCACTCGCCCATCCATCCATCCATCCATCCAAAAACGAAACAAAACAAAACCAACCCCTCAACAACACAATACATACCAAAACAGACGTAATATTCTCCGCACTTTCTGCTCCTCCACACTCTTATCATACTGCCCCTCATTAAAACTCGCAAAATCAAACTCCTTCTTAGCTTGGAGCTCCAAAGTCGAATATTAATGCAATTCTTGGTATTGTATCCAGAATAGGGTAATCATACGCAACTGCAATAATCTTCTCTCCACCCTCCCAAATGTACTTTTCTTCTCCAAGCTCAGTAATGGTCTTGGTCACGTACCCTCGAAGCGAATGTCATACGTCACATCAAGACGCTGGATTTCCCAGGGGTTGCCAAAGTTGAGCCAGTAGTCGGGAACTCGGTTTGGTAGCCGTCAATGATGCGTTGTTGAAAGATACCGTAGTTGTAGCGGATACCATAACCCCAAGCCTAATCAAGTAGAGAGTATCAAAGGTGAGTTAGTTATTCGATAAAGATGGATGGAATGAAAGGTATGGAAATAAACAAAAAGTATTATCAATGTCTTTAAATTCCACAAGGAAATATTAACACCTAAACTCCACCGGGGTTTGCCCAACATGACACTGCAATTACTTACCGGATAATCCAAGGTAGCCATGGAATCCATAAAACAAGCCGCCAACCTACCCAAACCACCATTGCCCAAAGCTGCATCCAACTCCTCCTCCACAAGATCCTCCAACCTGAATCCAACCTGTCAAGGCCTCCTTGTAATGTCCTTGACAACCATATTCAAAATAGCATTGTCCATGGTCCTGCCAAGAAGGAACTCGAGGGAGAGGTAGTAGACACGTTTGGGGGATTTACGGGTGTGATATTGTTGAGTCGCGTTCCATTTGTCAAGGAGGCGGTCGCGGACACTATTAAGAAAGAGGTTTAGTTAAAGTGAAAAAAGAAGAAAGAGAGTGTTTTTTTTTACCTGTAAGCTGTAGCGTGGTAGGCAGCAAAGTTATCCATGTTAAAGGAAGAACGCGCAAGTGTCTTTGTAGCGTGACGACAGAATGACTTTAAGATGGCATCCTCATCTGCTCAAAACACGGTTAGGTTTAGGAATGTCACACAAGGTTGAGTTTGTGGGTGGGGCGGCGGATAAGAAATTCAGTGGTTTGAAAAAGGGGTGACGCATCATTAGTCCCTTCCCCCCTTCAACTCTTTGGTAACGTGTAAGAGGAACCTTTGGAATGAGCGCACATGGGAATGTGGACTGGAACAAGAAGAGGCATGGAAATGAATGGTATCGGTATGGGAGGAGGGTGGAGTGGAATGGGGTGAGGAAACAGAGAGAGGAAACAGAGAAAGGGAGGCATCGACATTGAAGATGTAATGCATGCATGCAAAGGCGGTAGGTATCCTTTGTCTGCGACCATGCATGAATGAATGAATAAAATTGATGGCGGATGTTCCCATGTTTTTACAAAAGAGACATGTTTTGAGGGTACCCACGACGTGGGCACCCTGCATCCGCGGAAAACCCGTGTGTCTCAAATCGCCAGGTCATGTCCACTAGTCTCCTACCCACACGGATGATAGCACACTCCAAAGTCACAAAAAGCATCGCGAAGCGCTGCATGCGCCTTCTCTGCGACTCTTCTGGTCAAAGCATTTACAACAAAAACTCACCATTCTCCTCCTGCTGGGTGTTTCATTCCAGACCCTAAGAGCCTTATCCGAAGGAGCCCAGAGGGGTTCGTCTGACCAGAAGGAAGTCCGGTTGAAGGACCGGTAGCACTGCGAGAGCGACCGGGTCCGGTGGGGATGACGATGCGGACACGCGCCGAGCTGGGGTGGTGGGGTGTAGTTGTCGGTAGTCATTGCTCAAGGAAAACAGTGGTTTCTTCTCAAGGTAGGTAGCAAAGTGGAATGAGGAAAGAAAAAGAGGAACTAGAAAGTTGAGGTAGTTTTTGATGGATGGATGGATAGAATGTAATGAATTGGATGGTGGATGGATGGATTGGATGGGGAGCGGGCAAGTGTTGAGCAAAAATAATAATTTTTTTGCTTGGTCAGTGTCGATGATCGATGCAAAAAGGTTGTACTCGTCTTTTCGTGAGGGTTTTGTGTTTGTTGTGTTTGTGTTTTTTCTCGATCTGCAGGAATCCCTCGCGCTCTCTCTCTCTCTCTCTCTTCCGGATTTGAGGCTTTGCTTGATGTTCTTGTCAAGTGAGAGTAAAAAGTTGAAAAAAAAAGCTTTTTGCAGGAGGGGAGGAGTGATGGATACCTACAAGGATGCTGGATGGTTTGAAATAAAGTGAATTGAATTGAATTGTATGAATTGAAATAGAATGGAATAGGAATGGAATAGGAATGATAGGAATGGGAATGAGGGAATGGATCTCTTTATACGTAAAGAACAGAAACAGAATACACACACACGCACACACACACAGCAGAGAGTATGTATACAGGTGGGAAATATAAGAAAGAGTTGTTGTGATGAAATAAAGAAGAAGAAGAAATGTTTCTGGATGAGAACAAAAGTATAAAGTACATATGTACTATATAAGTATTATAAGTAAATAAAATAAATAAATAAATATTGAACTGGTCATCATCCATCAATCATCACATCATCATCATCATCAATTCATCATTTTATTAATTTATTATTATTAATCGATTTGAATATTTATCAACTGAATATAATAAATACCAAATTAGGTAATACATCATACATTCATTTTAATAAATAATAATAATAATATTTATTAAATATTAAAGTAAAAGACCCCTCTCAAAGTGATATAAATAATACAAATATTTATGCACAGAGACGATAAGAAAGTATTTATGATGATGACGTTATATACATATATATAGGTACATATGTACCTGATAAATGAATATAATGTATTTTAGAACGTGGCTCATCCCTGTCCTCTAATAAATAAACAAATAAATAAATAAATAAATAAATACTTGTTCTTAATATTAATAAATACTACTAGTTATTATTCACAACCTCATACACCTTATCACACATCTTCATATTTATTTACATCCTTATCACACACACACCACCACACACTTTCTTATCACACTCTGCACACTACTGCACCATGTATTTATTATATATTAAGTATCATTAATATTCAGAACAATCATACAGACTCTTACTGCTCACACTATCATATTCACATCCACTACTGCCAACATCACATGTACATGCGCAACTTGCTATTTATATCACCTTATTGATCTGACATAACTCTTCCTCCAAACGACATCCTTACCATTCCTCTAAAAAACAAGACAGTTCCTACTGAAAAAAAAGGACCAAACTATTAATCTGATACCTCCCTCAGCGCCTTCCTCTGCTTCTTTGGCTGATAAAACCCACGGGGTACCCAGGTGTTTATTAGGCGTATATCCGCAAAGAAAATGTGTCGTGTCCATGCATTCAAGTACAAGTGATTGACTGGTCTGACAATTCCATTTCCAAAAAAAAAAAAAAAAAAAGAGAGGCCTTTGAACGTATAAACTCAACGAATGCCTTCCCTCTCAGCAGCGGGTAACGATCATGCATCAAGACTAAGTCAAAGTAAGGACATGGCGTTTTTCAGAACTGTATCTTGCCATCTTTCCAATACGGTCTTGCTTTCAAAACATTGTCGTTTTTACTAGTAATGTGCCTTGTCTAACCCAATGCCCCTTCTCACCAGCTTTGAGTTGCAAGAACCATTCAACCCATCTATTTGGGCGGTCATGCACAAACAACACCCGATGAGCGATACTAGTCTCTTCTTTAGGTGAAGAGATTCACATCTTGGATTTAGAGACCGGCCTATCCCACATGACACTGAAACCGGTAATGACCCTCTTTCATCCCATCCCATCCCATCCCACTAAATAACCACCCCAAGGACGCCGGAGACGTTACCTGCTTTGCCATCAAACCCAACGGCAAGCACATTGTCGTTGCCCACCCGTTCCCTCTCCTAAAAAACATTTGACCTTGAAACCGGCACACTGGTTCGATCTTGGAAGGTGCGCAAAAAAAAACAAAACATTGAGAGGCTTGACTTGACAATGACAACACTCTTTTTCTTCAGCTCATGAAGCACCCGTTCTGACCATGGCGTTTGACTCCACATCCACTCTTGTTGCAACGGGTTCTGCAGACAGTACAGTAAAAGTTGGGACGTGATCATGGCCATGCGACACATAATTTCCGTGGCCACGCTGGCGTGGTGTCGGCTGTCACGTTTTCATCATCACTACGTAAGAAGACGAAAAAGAGGATATTGCTGGCATCTGCGAGTGAGGATTGTAAAATCAACGTATGGGATCTTATGACGAAAACGTAGGGCGAAATTCCCTCTTTTTTTATACATTGTTTTTCGCCGCAATGATACTGATCGGGTTCATAGACTTGTGGCAACGTTGGAGTCGCATATCAGTGTTGTGAGGAGTTTGGAGTTTTTTGCGGATGGGGAAGGCTTGTGAGTGGTGGAAGGGATAAGGTTATGAATGTGTGGAATTTGGAAGACTTGACAGGGGAAATTACCATTCCAACTTATGAGGTTTGGGATTTAAATGGATATCGCCCATATTAACGGTTTTTTTTTTTGTTGTTGTTGTTTTGTTTCTTTTTTGGTTTTTTGATAGTCGATTGAGGTCTTTTGTGCTTGAGCGATCTGTTTTTGGAGATTCGCCTGCTCTTCCAAGTTTAAAGGACCCCTTGTGTGTACTGGTGGTGAAAGTGGTAAAGCCTTTTCCATTCATTTCCGTTGTCATCGCTACCGTTTCCACAGAATGAACACTCACATCTCTCCCACGCCGTGTTTTCCAGGTTCCCTCAAGTCTGGGAACATCACCTCTGGCCAATGCGTTTCACCCGTGATCCACCGTCCAGCAGCAAAAGCGAAATCTTTAGCATAGCGTAAGTGGGGTTTTCCCGCTGTGAATCTAACCCGATTTCTATAGACTCTTGAAGGTTAAGAAGCAAGCCATGGTGGTCACGTCTGATCAGAATTTTTTGTTTTATGATGTTGAAGATGATTTTCGGCTTGCGAGTCAGGTTATTGGGTATAATGAGGAGGTGATTGATTTGGTGTTTTTGAATCCGGAGGAGTCGCAGTTGGCGGTTGCGACGAATAGTGAGCAGGTATATATATATATATATTTTTAATTTTTATTTCTTTTTTTATTGTTTTTATATTATTTTATTGTTATTTGTTGTTTTCATTTGTTATTTGTTGTTTTATTTGTTTTATTATTTTTATTCTTCTTATTGCTCTTTACTGTTTATATTGTTTTTTGTTCTTTTTTCTTTTTTCTTTTATTCGTTTTTTTATTTCTTTATTTTTTCTGGCAAAATGGCTAACGAAGGGTGGCGTTTTACATTTTTTCGTTAGATTCGTGTATATAATCTCGGGACTCGGATACCCAGATTCTGCACGGCCACGACTCAACCGTGGTATGTTTAGATCGATCCAAAGATGGGCGATTTTTGATATCGGGGTCCAAAGACAAAAAAGCGATATTGTGGCGGTATTTCGATGACACGCAAAAGTAGGTGTAGTGGTTTTTTATTGGTGTGCTTATGGTGTGAAAAAGGTTTTATAAGGTTGGAGTGTGTGCTGGACATGCGGAAGCGGTTGGGGCTGTGGCGTTTTCGAGGAAGGGGGTGGGTTTGTGGTGACGGGGAGTGAGGATAGGACGATTAAGTTTTGGGAGGTGCCGCGGTTTGGTGAGAGTTTGGATTTTTTTTTGTTGATTTTTTTTTTTTGTTTTTGTTTTTTTTGTTTTGTGTTTTGTGGCTGTTTTTTGTTTGTTTTTTTGTTTTTTTGTTTTGTTTTTTGTTTTTTTGTTTTTTTGTTTTTTTTTTTGTTTTGTGTGTTTCTGTACTTTTTTTGCTTTTTTTTCTTTGTCAAGATTGAAACATGGCTGACTTTTTTTTTTTTCTTTTTTGGGGTGATCAGAGGAGTTTGATGAGGAGAACCCTGAATCGTTCAAAGAGGTGAAATTAAAAACAAAAGTTTACGTTTCAGGCGCATGAGAAGGATATCAATTCTATTGCTGTTTCGCCGAATGACAAGCTTTTTGCGACGGGGTCTCAGGATAAGATGGCAAAGGTTTGTGGGGTTGCTGTTTTATGTGTTTTTTTGGAGACTTTGTTGTATTTTTTTTTTTTGGGGGGGGGAATGGGTTTTTGGGTGTTTTGGTTTTTTAACGGTGTTGAAAAGATTTGGTCGACTGTGGATGGATCCCTTGTTGGTGAATTTCGCGGTCACCGACGTGGTGTATGGTGTGTAGCGTTCTCGACGGTCGACCAAGTCTTGGCCTCCGCATCCGCCGACAAAACCATCAAACTCTGGTCCCTCGCTGATTACAGTTGTCTCAAGGTACCCCAACCCCCCCCCCCTCCCCCCCTCACTAACATATCGACAGACGTTTGAAGGACACCTCAACTCTGTATTAAAAGTCTCCTTTGTATCACTCGGGATGCAACTCTTGTCTACCGGGTCTGATGGGCTTTTAAAGCTTTGGAATATCCGGACTTCAGAGTGTGTGAATACGTTTGATCAGCATGAGGATAAGGTTTGGGCGCTTGCTGTTATGGATGGGGAGGGTGTTGTGGTGTCTGGAGGTGGGGATGCGAGGATTACGGTTTGGAGGGATTGTACGGTT
Source organism: Chytridium lagenaria (assembly GCA_025449115.1). Taxonomy (NCBI): domain Eukaryota; kingdom Fungi; phylum Chytridiomycota; class Chytridiomycetes; order Chytridiales; family Chytridiaceae; genus Chytridium; species Chytridium lagenaria. The sequence continues at coordinate 108,917 of JAHLKC010000102.1, forward strand.
GAGGATGAGGAGAAGATGAGTAGGGAGATGGAGGAGCGGGTGTCAAAGTAATGGATTTTATACCGTTGTCTTTTGCTTTTTTTTCTTTGTTTCTTGTTTTTATATTTCTTTTTTTTTGGTTTTCTTTTTTTCTTCTTTTGTTTTTTCTTTCTTTCTTTTTTTCTTTTCTTTTTCTTCTTTCTTTCTTTTTTTCTTTCTTTTTTTTTTTTTTCTGATTTTTGTTCTCTCTTTACTTTTTTTTCTTTTTTTTTCTTTCTCTTCTTTTTTTTTTTTCGGGGGTTTTATTAACGCGGAGAATTATAGGGAACAAGATCTCGCAAATTGTATCTTGAGAAAAGACTTCAAGAACGCATTCATCCTCGCCCTTGACCTGGATCAACCGTTTCGTCTCCTAACGCTTCTTCGAGACCTCCAACGATTCCCCGAACATCCCGACTCTGAAACCGGTTCTAAAAAAGTCGACCAAATCATCCAATCCTTTGACATCAAGCAGGTAAACCCTCTCCAAACCCCCCGCCTTCCTTTCCCGAAAAAAAAAAACAAAAAAAAAAAAATTTCACACCCTTCCCTTACAGACCGAAAAGCTCCTCCTCTACGTACGAGACTGGAACACCAACACCCGGCACGCCCCCATTGCCCAAAAAGTCCTCCACCTCATCCTCCGATCTCACCGTCCCACGGATCTGTTGAACCTCCCACGCGTCAAAGAAATCTTGGATGGGTTGATTGCTTACACGACGAGACATTTGGGACATGCTGAAGAGCTTTTGAAGAAGACGCATCTCTTGGATTATACTTTGAGAGATGGGGGGATTGTTGGGGGAGGAGATGGAGTGATGGGGGTTGTGGGTTGGGATGGGGTTTGGTGGGATGATTTGTTGGGAGGAGATGGTTTGATGCGGATTGTATTTTGGAGGATGGGGGATTTGTTGGGAGGAGATGGATTGATGTGGATTTTGGAGGATGGGGGATTTGTTGGGAGGAGAGATTGATGTGGATGATGTTTTGGAGGGTGGGGGATTTGTTGGGAGGAGATGGTTTGATGCGATTTTTTGCCGACATCATTGTCCTTTTGAAACATCTGCAAGGTACAGAATCATCAAATGGATTGCTTGAATCAAGACTTTGACGTGTTGATGTAAACCCGGATCTTGGATGACGTTTCACGATGGATTCGGTGAGGAGTTGGACTTTGTTGAGCTTGTCGAATGTTTTGTTGTTGGTTTGGCATGCCTTTTGGGAGGTGCTGCCGATTTTTGCTTCTTGTTTCTTTGTTTCGGTGTAATAGATTATGGTATTTAAGATGGACGTTCCCCTTTTTCTCCCCGCCCCCCCCCTTTTTTTTTTTCGTAAAACTGCCTCTTTGAGTAAGACGAACCATCGCTTTAAAATCCTTCATGAACTTTTATCTCTTTCCAGGCTTGCTAAAAAAAGTAAACACGTTTTCTATAAAAAAAGAAATTGTTTCGGTGTAATAGATTATGGTATTTAAGATGGACTTTTTCTCCCCGACCCCCCTGTTTTTTTTCGTAAATCTGCATCTTTGAGTAAGACGAACCATCGCTTTCAAATCCTTCATGAATTTTATCTCTTTCAGGCTTGCTAACAAAAAAGTAAACACGCTTTCTATAAAAAAAGAAATTGTTTCGGTGTAATAGATTATGGTATTAAGATGCACGTCCCCTTTTTCTCCCCGACCCCGTCTTTTTTTCTCGTAAAACTGCCTCTTTGAGTAAGACGAACATCGCTTTCAAATCCTTCATGAACTTTTATCTCTTTCCAGGCTTGCTAACAAAAATAATAAACACGCTTTCTATAAAAAAAGAAATTGTTTCGGTGTAATAGATTATGGTATTTAAGAGATGGACGTTCCCCTTTTTCTCCCCGACCCCGCCTCTTTTTTTTCGTAAAACTGCTCTTTGAGTAAGACGAACCATTGCTTTCAAATCCTTCATGAACTTTTATCTCTTTCCAGGCTTGCTAACAAAAAGTAACACGCTTTCTATAAAAAAAGAAATTGTTTCGGTGTAATAGATTATGGTATTTAAGATGGACGTTCCCCTTTTTCTCCCCGACCCCGCCTCTTTTTTTCTCGTAAAACTGCCTCTTTGAGTAAGACGAACCATCGCTTTCAAATCCTTCATGAACTTTTATCTCTTTCCAGGCTTGCTAACGAAAAAAGTAAACACGCTTTCTATAAAAAACGAAATTGTTTCGGTGTAAGATTATGGTATTTAAGATGGACGTTCCCTTTTTCTCCCCGACCCCGCCTTTTTTTTTGTAAAACTGCCTCTTTGAGTAAGACGAACCATTGCTTTCAAATCCTTCATGAACTTTTATCTCTTTCCAGGCTTGCTAACAAAAAGTAAACACGCTTTCTATAAAAAGAAATTGTTTCGGTGTAATAGATTATGGTATTTAAGATGGACGTTCCCCTTTTTCTCCCCGACCCCGCCTGTTTTTTTCGTAAAACTGCCTCTTTGAGTAAGACGAACATTGCTTTCAAATCCTTCATGAACTTTCATCTCTTTCCAGGCTTGCTAACAAAAAAGTAAACACGCTTTCTATAAAAAAAGAAATTGTTTCGGTGTAAGATTATGGTATTTAAGATGGACGTTCCCCTTTTTCTCCCCGACCCGCCTTTTTTTTCGTAAAACTGCCTCTTTGAGTAAGACGAACCATTGCTTTCAAATCCGTCATGAACTTTCATCTCTTTCCAGGCTTGCTAACAAAAATAAAAAACACGCTTTCTATAAAAAAAGAAATTGTTTCGGTGTAATAGATTATGGTATTTAAGATGGACGTCCCCTTTTTCTCCCCGATCCCCCTTTTTTCTCGTAAAACTGCCTCTTTGAGTAAGACGAACCATCGCTTTCAAATCCTTCATGAACTTTATCTCTTTCCAGGCTTGCTAACAAAAAAAGTAAACACGCTTTCTATAAAAAAAGAAATTGTTTCGGTGTGTAATAGATATGGTATTTAAGATGACGTCCCTTTTTCTCCCCGACCCCCCTTTTTTCTCGTAAAACTGCTCTTTGAGTAAGACGAACCATTGCTTTCAAATCCTTCATGAACTTTTATCTCTTTCCAGGCTTGCTAACTAAATAATAAACACGCTTTCTATAAAAAAAGAAATTGTTTCGGTGTAAGATTATGGTATTTAAGAGATGCACGTCCCTTTTTCTCCCCGACCCGCCTTTCATTTCTCGTAAAACTGCCTCTTTGTAAGACGAACCATTGCTTTCAAATCCTTCATGAACTTTCAGCTCTTTCCAGGCTTGCTAAAAAATAATAAACACGCTTTCTATAAAAAAACGAAATTGTTTCGGTGTAAAGATTACGGTATTTAAGATGGACGTTCCCCTTTTTCTCCCCGACCCGCCTTTTTTTTCGTAAAACTGCTTCTTTGAGTAAGACGAACCATCGCTTTCAAATCCTTCATGAACTTTATCTCTTTCCAGGCTTGCTAACAAAAAAGTAAACACGCTTTCTATAAAAAAAGAAATTGTTTGGTGTAAGATTATGGTATTTAAGATGGACGTTCCCCTTTTTCTCCGAGACCCCGCCTTTTTTCTCGTAAAACTGCCTCTTTGAGTAAGACGAACCATTGCTTTCAAATCCTTCATGAACTTTTATCTCTTTCCAGGCTTGCTAAACAAAAATAATAAACACGCTTTCTATGAAAAAAGAAATTGTTCGGTGTAATAGATTATGGTATTTAAGATGGACGTTCCCCTTTTTCTCCCCACCGCTTTTTTTTCGTAAAACTGCCTCTTTGAGTAAGACGAACCATCGTTTTAAAATCCTTCATGAACTTTTATCTCTTTCCAGGCTTGCTAACAAAAATAAACACGCTTTCTATAAAAAAGAAATTGTTTCGGTGAAGATTATGGTATTTAAGATGGACGTTCCCCTTTTTCTCCTCGACCCCGCCCTTTTTTTTTCGTAAAACGGCCTCTTTGAGTAAGACGAACCATTGCTTTCAAAATCCTTCATGAATTTCATCTCTTTCCAGGCTTGCTAACAAAAAAAAGTAAACACGCTTTCTATAAAAAACGAAATTGTTTCGGTGTAAAATAGATTATGGTATTTAAGATGGACGTCCCTTTTTCTCCCGACCCCGCCTTTTTTCGTAAAACTGCATCTTTGAGTAAGACGAACATCGCTTTCAAATCCGTCATGAACTTTTATCTCTTTCCAGGCTTGCTAACAAAAAAGTAAACACGCTTTTTATAAAAAAAGAAATTGTTTCGGTGTAATAGATTATGGTATTTAAGATGGACGTTCCCCTTTTTCTCCCCGACCCCGCCTTTTTTCTCGTAAACTGCCTCTTTGAGTAGACGAACGATCGCTTTCAAATCCTTCATGAACTTTTATCTCTTTCCAGGCTTGCTAACAAAAAGTAAACACGTTTTCTATAAAAAAGAAATCGTTTCGGTGTAATAGATTATGGTATTTAAGATGGACGTTCCCCTTTTTCTCCCCGACCCCCCCTTTTTTCTCGTAAAACTGCCTCTTTGAGTAAGACGAACCATCGCTTTCAAATCCTTCATGAACTTTTATCTCTTTCCAGGCTTGCTAACTAAAAAAGTAAACACGCTTTCTATAAAAAAAGAAATTGTTTCGGTGTAAGATTATGGTATTTAAGATGGACGCCCCCTTTTTCTCCCCGACCCCCGCCCTTTTTTCTCGTAAAACTGCCTCTTTGAGTAAGACGAATCATTGCTTTAAAAATCCTTCATGAACTTTTATCTCTTTCCAGGCTTGCTAAAAAAAAAAGTAAACACGCTTTCTATAAAAAAAAGAAATTGTTTCGGTGCAATAGATTATGGTATTTAAGATGGACGTTCCCCTTTTTCTCCCCGACCCCGCCTCTTTTTTTCGTAAAACTGCCTCTTTGAGTAAGACGAACCATTGCTTTCAAATCCTTCATGAACTTTCATCTCTTTCCAGGCTTGCTAAAAAAAATAATAAACACGCTTTCTTTCGGTGTAATCGATTATGGTATTTAAGATGGACGTTCTCCTTTTTCTCCCCCGACCCGCCTTTTTTTTTTCGTAAAACTGCCTCTTTGAGTAAGGCGAACCATTGCTTTTCAAATCCTTCATGAACTTTATCTCTTTCCAGGCTTGCTAACAAAAAGTAAACACGTTTTCTATAAAAAAGAAATTGTTTCGGTAAAATAGATGATGGTATTTAAGATGGACGTCCCCTTTTTCTCCCGACCCGCCTCTTTTTTCTCGTAAAACTGCCTCTTTGAGTAAGATGAACCATCGCTTTCAAATCCTTCATGAACTTTTATCTCTTTCCAGGCTTGCTAACAAAAAGTAAACACGTTTTCTATAAAAAAGAAATTGTTTCGGTGTAATAGATTATGGTATTTAAGATGGACGTTCCCCTTTTTCTCCCCGACCCCGCCTTTTTTTCGTAAAACTGCCTCTTTGAGTAAGACGAACCATTGCTTTCAAATCCTTCATGAACTTTTATCTCTTTCCAGGCTTGCTAACAAAAAGTAAACACGCTTTCTATAAAAAAAGAAATTGTTTCGGTGCAATAGATTATGGTATTTAAGATGGACGTTCCCCTTTTCTCCCCGACCCCCCCTTTTTTTTTCGTAAAACTGCCTCTTTGAGTAAGACGAATCATCGCTTTCAAATCCGTCATGAACTTTTATCTCTTTCCAGGCTTGCTAACAAAAAAAGTAAACACGCTTTCTATAAAAAAAGAAATTGTTTCGGTGTAAGATTATGGTATTTAAGAGATGGACGTTCCCCTTTTTCTCCCCGACCCCGCCTCTTTTTTCTCGTAAAACTGCTTCTTTGAGTAAGACGAACCATCGCTTTCAAATCCGTCATGAACTTTCAGCTCTTTCCAGGCTTGCCTAACTAAAAAAGGAAACACGCTTTCTATAAAAAACGAAATTGTTTCGGTGTAAGATTATGGTATTTAAGATGCACGTTCCCCTTTTTCTCCCCGACCCCGCCTCTTTTTTTTTTTTGTAAAACTGCCTCTTTGAGTAAGACGAACCATCGCTTTCAAATCCTTCATGAACTTTTATCTCTTTCTAGGCTTGCTAACGAAAAAAGTAAACACGCTTTCCATAAAAAAACGAAATTGTTTCGGTGTAAGATTATGGTATTTAAGATGCACGTTCCCCTTTTTCTCCCCGACCCCCCCTGTTTTTTCTCGTAAAACTGCCTCTTTGAGTAAGACGAACCATCGCTTTCAAATCCTTCATGAACTTTTATCTCTTTCCAGGCTTGCTAACAAAAAGTAAACACGTTTTCTATAAAAAAGAAATTGTTTCGGTGTAATAGATTATGGTATTTAAGATGGACGTTCCCCTTTTTCTCCCGACCCCGCCTTTTTTTCGTAAACTGCTCTTTGAGTAAGACGAACCATTGCTTTCAAATCCGTCATGAACTTTTATCTCTTTCCAGGCTTGCTAAAAAAAAAGTAAACACGCTTTCTATAAAAAAAGAAATTGTTTCGGTGTAAGATTATGGTATTTAAGATGGACGTTTCCCTTTTTCTCCCCGATCCCGCCCTTTTTTTCGTAAAACTGCCTCTTTGTGTAAGACGAACCATCGCTTTCAAATCTTTCATGAACTTTCAGTTCTTTCCAGGCTGTTAGTTTTATATTAAACAATGCATACTGAAGATGTATCCCTTCAACCAGGGTCTGACCAGGGTCTGATGATGATTTGATGTCGACCAAGCTACAGCCAGATGCTCTTATATACCACCCTTATCCGAAATACTTCCATCCCATCATTCCAAAAAAAATAAAATGATCCTCCCAAAACAACATTTGACGCACCAATAATCCATATAGACTGTGTTATTCCAAAAAAAAATAAAGCCTGTGACCATAGAACCAAGACATTTGAAAGGGGGGCGATTGCAAAGGGGATAAAAGTAAAAAGAAATCAGAAACACAAAGAAAAGCCTCCATGTGAGAGGGAAATACAACAAACCCAGAAACACAGCAAAATCAAAACATAAAAAAAAAGAGAAAAGATAAGAACGAAAAAAAGAAGTGAGAACGAAATAAAAAAAGGGGGGGATGAGAAAAGCTGCTCAAATATGTCCTGCTTAATGTAGTATTATGGGGCATGCCAAACAGTGTACGTGAAAGAATAATAAGTGGAGAGATTTAGGGAGATCCCGGTAAACAAACTGTAGTGTATAGAAGAAAGAAAACAAAAACAAAGAACGAAAAAAAAAAAAAAAAGACAAGCAAAACAAAGCTACGGCCGGTACCCCATAAAAAAAAATATGATATCAAAAAAAAAAAGACATACAAGCCCCATCACAAAACAAAACGGCGGGACTAATAAAAAGTAAAAGAAGAGAGAACCCCAAGACCACAGAAAGCCAAAATAAAAAAAAAGAGGGATGGATGAAAAAATAATAAATAAGACTCCTTTCGTCTTCCTCTACAACACCTCATCTCAAATGGCCGTATAAAAAAAGCCCCCCCTTCCCCACCCCAACTCTACATCCCACAATTCCCCAAACTCCTCAAACTCCCCCTTCATAAATACCTCCTCCTCGCATTGATAAACCAATCATTCAACTGACTAATCCTCACCCCGTCGTCGCCGCCAAACTCCTCTTCACCTCATCACTAGGATAAGGATCATCCTGATGCTCCACCAACCAATTAAACAAATACGCCGTCACATCAGGTCGATGATTCGGTCGCAACCTCGACTCCTTCCTCATCGAAGCGGGCAACCGAATCTTGGCAGAACTCCCTCCCCTCGTCTGCTGAAAACTCCTCCTCGACATCGCTGACGAACTCGACGGCCCCTGTTCTTCCTCCAAGCCTTCATCTTCACAATCTTCAAGATCGTCACGATAAGGCTGTGGTCTTCGTGGCTCCTCACTTGCCAAATTTGACCATCGCGCACTCTCATTCAATGATGGAGGTCTCCGTACATTCTCACTAGACACCTGCCCTTTTCGCAGACTCCCACCTTCCAGCTGCCCCCGTTTCGAATCATCGCTTAAAGTCTGCTGCCTCCTCGACTCCTCACCTAACGATAGCCTTCTCTGGTTCTCACTCAACCCTGCGTCCTTCCAGCTTCCTCACTCAACGCCCCTCAATCACTTCCCTCCGAATCGGCACCAAACTCGCCTTCTCCCCACTCCCCTTCTCCAAACCCGATTTCCTCTTCAACTTTTGCAGCTTCAACGCCGTCGCCCTGTTATTCTGTCGAAGCATCATCGCGCTGCTCCCATCGAATCAGAGTGAGAGAGGTCCGCATAGCCGTGAGGAAACCCTGGGAACGGGTACATGCCTGGAGATCCCAAGCAGCCGTGTAAGGATTCGTACTACTCTGACTTGGAATACCAGGCTGAGCTTGTCCCCCTCCGCCAATGTCGCAGTGGTTGGTGATGGGCCCATAGGGGGATAGAAGAAGGGTAGTAGGGATAGAGATATGGCATCATCGGATTAGGAGGGGGCATCCCAGGATAACCAGGTGGAGGATAAGGAAAGGAGGGATGCGAAGAAGCCGAAAGTGAAGGCGAAACACCTAGCGACGTCTGTTTCGGGGAAGACGGAAGGGAGGGAGGTAACGGTCCAAACGGAGGATAAGGAGACGCCGAATACATGGGATGATTCGCTCCAAGCAACCCAGGATGCATGGGAAAGGGATACGGAGGACCTGGCGGATACGCGTCCGATTTACCAGACGGTCCAACCGACGGGCCCACCGAAGGTCCAAGTGATGGCCCAACCGAAGGTCCAACCGACGGTGAACAATAGGGTGAAGGGTAAGGGCCATATCCGAACTGTCCAAAAATCGGATGCTGAATCCCAGGATCCCCATCCTCGCATCCCTCGAAAATCTTGAAGCGGCAGTATCATCACGAATCTCTTTAGATGATGCCTCTCTCAACGCCTTCATAACCGTATCTGGGCTCGATCCGCTTCCGCTACCAGAGAGATCCGCCTTTACCTTTGCAGAAGGGGTTGGTGAATCCATGGTCGTCAGAACATCCAAAAGGGAGGTAGCTTTGGTGTAGCAACAGGGTTTCGATCTTCCTTTAGACGTTTGGTCTCCTTTTTTGCATGCTCCAAAACCTTTCGAAGTTTTGACGCGCGCTGATTCATTATTGAAGCACTCGAAATATCGTCATCTCCATTCTTTATCCAAATACATAAAGCAAAAATAGATTAGAGCACGTCATAAAGAGTAAGCTTAAAATTACGAATCAAAACTTACATAGAAATCCAACTCTGGCTCTACTACCGACCTCAGAGGTGGGCCAGTAGCTATCGGTCTATCCCCAAAGAAATGAGAAAATTGCTGCCGATATGCCGAAAGAGATGGCTCAAAAAAACTAGAAGGACTCGATAGACCAAGACTAGATGTTGCCATGGAATCGTTCTAAAATCTGGCACGCTCGGCATCCTCATCTTTCGCTTTTTGTTGACAGGCTGCGAGGTTTCCGACACGTAATTATAAATGTCGCTCGGAACCAACATCTGCACACCCTTTTTTCTCTCAATTAACACTAGCGTTACGGAAAGGGGGAAGAAAAGAAAAAAACGCAACAAAATCCATCGCGAACAAATAAAACACTTACTTCAGGACCTCCAGTATTATGCAACATAAACACATCCCTTCCAGAAGCCAACGCATACTGTTTGCAAAGGTTAATCATCCTCCCATTATCCTGCGGTACAACTGTATACCCAGGCGGAATCTTGTTCGGGACTTCGTCAAAAAACGAGCTCTCAAACGGTGACACGCCTTGCCTTCCAACTGAAACCGTCGTGGGTACGGTGTCTGTCGGGGAAGTGGTGCATGGGATGTCGGTACCGTCAAAAAGGAGAGACGATTCAATGGAAGGCTTGGATGTGAAGGCGCCGAGGTTAAGAGTAGTGTCAATTGGGGAGTTCCTGCAGTTGTGGAGGGCTTTATTTTTTTGTTAACAGGAGCAACAATTTATCAGTATATGGACATGGACTATGTTGACGAGTGCAAAGGAACTTACCGTTGCGAGCTGCGACGTCACACTCTGCGATGGCGGATGTGTGACTGTAGACAGCAACGAAAGATGCTGCAATACAGATGCATCTGTTGACATTGTCCCCATGAGTCTCATAGGGTCCACAAGACTAGACATTTGAAATCCATGGTTGGAGATGGCATTGCTTTGAGGAATCTGTTGAAACATTTCAAAGATGCCTTGTGCTGATGAGCCCTGCATGTCCTTATTGACTTCCGGGGATGGTGTTCCACGCCGTCCCGACCGTTCCTCCATCACCGCTCACTCCAAAACGCTGGGGTGAAGCGTCGTAAGTCTCCAAAGCTTGAGTTGGGCGGGAGATATGGAGTCGATGTGATGGTGAGATGAGAGGATGGCGAGTTTGACAATGATGTCGGTTGATTCGGACTTAAGAGTCGGTGAGCTGCTTGTTTTCCTTTCTCTCGCCGTCGCCCTCCCTCAAGCCAACAAAACCGTTTTATCGCCCTCGATGATGTGCTTTGAATAGGGTAGAGTGTCGATGGAAGAGTGTCGGTAGGAGAGTGAAAACTGAAAGGAGGTGAGCTTCATCTTCAAAGCAGCTTGAACAAGTCCTCCCCCCCCCTTCCCCTCGCGAAAGAACTGAGCCTGGTTCGCCTCGAATTGGTGACCGGGGGTTGGCGAATAGATCATTGATTAATCCAATAATGGTATTTAAATAATAAAACATGTTGAGAAAAAGAGCCTGGTTCGGCTGGCGGGAGTGAGTGAAACTGGAAAAAGAACAAGAAGAGCCGTGAAGGACCAGGGTGCTCGCTTTTCGGAGCTTGAAATAAAATGACAAACTCACAAAATCACTCTTTTTGTTTAATTTTTTTTTTGTTTTTTGGTGCACAATAAAAATGATGAACTTCGTCTACGACATGGTCGCAGAAGGTACACGGAGGAAGGCAGTAACGCCGCTTGCTCCATGTGTTTGCTTAGCGGTTGCTGACTTGAAGTACCGCAACTTACTAAACAGACGTCCTGAACTGTTTTATTTCTTGACGAAGGCCATAAGCAAAGCAAAGAATACTTTTTATCTCGCATTTTATAAAGAAAGAGATGTATAAATTTGAATATGATATGACTCAGAACGGTATTGACTAGTGAGAACGATATACGTTCTCACTAGTCAATACCGTTCTAACTATATTAACGAATTCCATATCTAAATACATAAATCATTTTGCGTATTGTCAGAGTCAAATCCCCAACACCACTTATTCCTGCATGACCCATCAAGCTCTCATCATTATTGACGTCTGCGATCTGAGGGAGTTTATAACCGTCATTGATGATGAATATAAGTTTCATGGAGAATTACGCAGATAGAAGACAGCAATACTGTTAAGAGCGCTATCTTTAAATGAATTTATTCGCTTTGCTTTGGGAAACTCCTTCCCTCATCCATAACTCCCTGCGATCCAATACTCGCCAAACTCCCTCTCCGCCCGAACCCACCCTCCAAACTTCCCCTCCGTCCCATCCCCGCCTCCTCTCCCTCAGCCCCCACACTCTCCCGTCTTTCCGACCATCCATCCGTCTCATCCGTAACACTCCCATCCCTAACCGTCGAAACCAAATTCCCATCACTCGACATCCTTCTCACTGCCCCTGCCCTCCTCAACGATGCTAAAAGCTCATCAGGCCCATGGTCGATGGCCGAAAGATCCCCGGCCTTTATCGCTCCGCCCCGGTCCTTTTTAAGTTTAGCGTAGATGAGTCCGCAGGCGTTGCAGAGGGTTCGACGGCCGTGAGGGCCACGGCGCCATTCCGGAGTTTCGGTGGTCTGGCAGCTTTGGCAGCGAGTGGCTACCTCGCTCTTTCGAGACTATAGTTTTGGTAGAAGATGATGAATTGGTTAAATTATAGGATGAAACGATACAGAAGCGAATGGATAGAAAGAATACACCAACCTTTCTCCTTTTAACCTCCCTCTCTCCTTCATTCCCCATCTTTAGCCGTTTTGATCTGATCAAATCCATTTCATCTGAGCCCTACAACCCTTACAATTAGAATGGACAATATAAAACGTTTAAAATACAAGACTCACCAAAACCTCTTTACAATAAGACCGCAATTCATGCAGTGTATCATTGACTCCCTTTGCAGCCTGGTGAAACGACTTTAAACTCCCTTTTGCCTCCTCTTCTTGCCGTTCCATGAGCCGTCGCGCAGTATCACTCGCGACAATGATATCGTTCCCAAATTCCAATGCCTGATTTTGCGTGTGAGATGGGTTATAAAAAAGTATTAAGCTTTTCTAAAAAAATAGCCAAGAAAATCTTTCTAAAATCTCGCCAAAACGGTGAGATTTTAGTTTGTCCCACTTCGGCTTGTCCGGAAACTGCACCCTTATTGGGAAGTTGACGCACGTTATACCGTGCACGAGCACCCAGCCCAGCGTGAGATTGCGGAGCGTGCGCTTCGATGACACGCCTCAAACCACGCAGCCAAAAAAAAAAAGCCAACACCTCAACGTTCATAGAATAAACAGGAGAATAATAATGGAGTAATGCCTACCGTTTCTAATAGTCTCACAATCTCTCCTCTGTTGTCTTGTTACCATGATCGTTTCCATCTTCCCATCCTCCGCCGTCGATGAGCTCGTTCCCTCCAACGCGTGAGACGCGATCCCTCCTTGCGCGTCGTCGTGACTTTTCGATACGTGTTGCGGTGCCAATGTAGGTGGGGTTGAATCCGATAGCCGCCGATCACGTGGGTGTGGATGGTATGGTGAACGGTGTAAGTAATTGTGCGGCCATAAATTTGGTGGGGGAAGAGTATTTGAGGGTCTTTGGTACGCGTGGTGGTATGAGGATGAGGATGACCAATGATTGGATTCTTGGGGCGGCGGTGGTAGTGGTGGGAAATCTGGTGGAGGTGGTAATTGATTTGAAGAGGAATTTGATCTAACGGGATTTAAAGGTGGATATGGAGGGTGATATGGAGATGGAGGGTAAGGTCGCATAGCCGTGTAAGGTGGGACGTTAGGACGATAAGCGGGATTCATCCCATCATGAGCTTGAGTCGAATGTCGATGTCCTCCATTATGATAATACTGCAGTGTGGTCGTGAACGGCGGTGGAGGTCTTCCCGAAGGTCGATTTGATGATGAAGAGTCCCATGGTGCGTATTGGTGATACTCGTCGATGTGGTGATGTGGAGAGGGAGGAGGTGGAGGTTCTGAGCGTGGTACTCTACTGTCGCTGTTCTCCCCGCCATCTCTCAGGGTCTCGCTCATTGCCCGAAAACGTTAATCTTCTTCCCCGTTACCAAAGCATTAAACCCTGTGTAAGTGCAATTAAAGTTAAAAGGAATCTTAAGTGAATTAATTATGAACGCACTGTAAGCTCAAAGGGAATGGGCTGGGAATGAAAAGAAAGTTCTCTGGAACAAGTAGAAAAAAGATGAGAAATGAAAACCTCTGTATAAAAGAGGGATGGAAACCAATGGTTGCATTCCTCATATGCTATCGTAGATTTAGAAAGCGTACCATCCGCCACCTCCTATTATGGCTGAAGATAGGGGATAGCGAGAGAGGAGCCTCGACAACGAAGGAGTGATTTCGCCCTGCAGCTTGGTAAGGTTGATGCGCACGTCTAGTATGGAAAGGTGGGGCAACTTATAGGCCCTGCACCGTAATCGCACAGTATCGGAGATTCAGGTTGAGAAACCAAGCTGATGCAGCAAAATGAGACAGCGTCAATTACCCCAGGTACAGAGATACTGCGAAAAACAGGCAAAGTAAAACAGGTATGAATTAGCTCACCTCAGCGTCAAGGAAAGATTGAATGTTTAGAGAGAGTCTCTCGTTTTAATTTTTTAAACGTTTCTTTGATCTGAATGCGATGGTTGATGTTTACTGTGATGGAACAGACGGGGGGTGGTGATTGAGTGGAGAGTGTGTTCTTTCTAGTGGAGTTATCAAACCGATATCTTGGGAAGTTGAAACCCAGTGGAAATCAATCTCACCAAAGCTTATTTTTTGAATTTTTTCATGTAATATTCGAGTGATTGATGAATATTCCTGTATGACCGTTATTGGACATTTGTTGGCGACATTTTCATTAATTTCAACAGATCAGCTAACGGCAAACGCAAAGTGATCCTGGCGCCCAGTTAATCCTTGGAACTCCCAAAATTCTTTCTGTGATAAAAAAAGTTCTCCGCGTCTATGAAGAACTCCGTCCAGCTGATTCAAACTCTAAAATAGCTTAATCAAGATGGTTTGTTTTATTATTATTTTTCTATTTGTAAAGAAGGAGTAAAAAAACAACAGAATTGAGTCTTTCACCTCCAGATGCCTTGCGCCCTTACTAGCGGCCATTTTTTCGTCTCGCCATAAAATGCTATGAAACGTTTGGTTGCCTGGTGTCTGATTTAGATGCCCACCACGCATTGTCCACTATCGGAATAACGTTTTTTCCAGCCCAAATTCAAACACATCCCCTAGAGATCTACACAACAGCCCCCCGCCGGCAGTCTCACCCCCTCATCTCCCCAAATCTAACCACCAATAAGTCCACCAACAGCTCGAGCTCATCTCATCACAAGTGTACGAGAGATTTCCGGTGCATCCCCTTTGTTGATCTGTGGTAACTACTGATAATTTCCACTCCGACATTATGAAAAAACGGTTGGAGGCGCGCAAGCAGCGAGAGGCGGAAAAGCTGTCAATAAAAGTACCGGAAAGAGAACGAGAGAGTTTGAATTTAAGCATCTGATCTTTGCTTTACGGTTTTGTTGAGGGGGGATAGCAAAAGCGCTTTGTAAGGTCCAACTTGGGTGGTTTTCGTCACAAACAGCATCTGCGAACGCTGCTTATCATCACTGCTACAAGTACCCTATAATCCTCGTGTTATATTTATTCATTTTTCTACATTCCTTTCCACGGAGCACCGCGATCGATCGTCCACTGCATCGCAGCAATTAAGATGAGCAGTTCACACCAACCGTTCTATCCTCCGCAGCAAACTTTAATACCACCACCACCCGTTACAAGTAGACCCTCCTTCTCCGAATATCCGTTTCCACATCCTAACCTTGGATTCACCCCATCCCACCCGTACCCCAAACCTCCTACAACCCTGCCATCACAAATCATGCCCATTATCACCATTATCACCAACACACACCTCCACCCACAACAGAACCCAACCATGCTCTCACATCCATGATCAAGCAAGAACCCAGCCTCCAATTCCCCCAAGATTACAATCATCCTCATCACCAACCAAAACACGCAAAAGACCACACCTACTCCCTTACCCACCCACCAACCCTTCCATCTCTCTCTAAATACCTGGACCATCTCCCTCAAGCCGCCCCTGCCATGCCGGGAACCGCATACCCCTATCCCTTTCATACCGCCCAATACCATCCCTCACGGTCATACCCTTACCCGGTTCCTGAACCCAACATCCGTCCTCAACGTGTCACCCCAGCAAAAAGTGACTACATTAAACGAGAGGACGCCTACCCCACCCCAACACACAATTATCAAAAGCCCTCACAAGTTCCCGTCGATTCAGGAGTTGAATCCCGTGCCAAAAAAATCACAGTCGTAAGTCCTATCTCCAGCCCCCCACCTGATTTAGAGGTTGTAGATTATAGAAAAGTCCGCGTTTGTGGTGGAGAGTATCGCTGAGATGAGGAAATATCTGAGTCACGGATATTTAGATGAATACACGAAACGCGCTTTAAATAACGTGGAGGAAACAGCTACCTCCATTCATCGCGCATCCAAGATTTGGAGCATATGGGGGATACCCGAAAAAGCAGGTAAGGTGTCAACTTTTATCCAAAAGTTTGTTTTGCAAACGGCATCCCTTGCAACGTTCTCACCCTATCAGCAGGGCTCTGCGTCTGATACTGAAGCCATGATTGATCCCGTTGCGGAATGGCGCGAAAAGAGGGTTCGTTCAGACCCCCACCCCCCTTCTTCAATGTATTGATATGGTTAAACAGCTCCTTCGGCTTGCCGCTCCTGCAAGATGTTCCTCATGCGGGGCTACCAAGACCCCTGAATGGCGACGCGGACCGAACGGTCCTAGAACTTTATGCAATGTAAGCCATGTGTATGAGAGGCATGAATTCATGTTATTTTTCTTTTGTGTAGGCTTGTGGACTTACTTATGCGAAAAGTCGACGTCGACGGTCAGAGGTTGTGAAGGTGCCGCCTGCTGAGACTGTGATGGGAGTGTTAGGGAAATCAGTGGATGTGAAGAGTGTTAAAGAAGAGATTGCTGAGGTGTCGACGTTTGACGATTTTCTGCAGTCGTCAGGGGTTGACAAGGGGTAGGGAATGAAGACATTCGGGAAATTGTGAGATGATTCGTGAACCTTTTGGTTTTTGCTGATGTATATATATTTTTTGTACAAATTACCATTCGTCACATTCGTAAATGAATCTTTTGGAATCATGATTTGGTATCGTCCCCTTTTTCTTCTGGTTTACAAGGTGCCATCTTGTTGGTATACATAGGCTCACATGAAGAAAAATATATAATAATCCCTTAGTTTGTTCGTTGAAGTCGTTTATATCTTAATCTGTGTAAAGACCATATGAATGGCATTACAACGCCAGCGAAAGGTAAAAAAAACTGTTTGTTTTAGAGCAATTTGCAGTGATGCCGTTTGTTTTAACAACTCTAAACCTTAACTTAAACATAATACAAAAATTCATTCTTGATAACAAGCAGTCAACTCAAAGGAATTACACACATCCACGCTCTTATTAAACATAATGTAAATATGTACAGTTTTTTATTATAGTATATTTTATCTATTATACCCTTTCGAGATAACTAGACTAGAATGTAGTATAAAGAAAACGATCCCATAAAAGTCTCTCACCATCCTCCCTAAACCTAACCACTTTACCGTACTAGATCCCGGCTTCTACCACGTCCAAATCCATATTCTCCATTAAAAGAAGTTTAAAAACGGTTTCCAGCCAACCCCCTCCACCCTCCCTAAAAAGTTGAGAAATAATATAGAATCCACGTAATAAGCCTGGACAAAACAGGACCCCTAAGACCGTCATCTTTTTACCTCCTCACGGGCCCATCCACTGCGATAGACTCGACGTTTAACATAAAGATCCTGACAAAAAACCCATTGATAGTCTTGTCACCACATCGTCAACACTTCGAAAACCCTCCGTTCGCTCTTCTTGTCATTCTCACAAAACACGTTCCTCGATTCTCATCGTCGTCTCCAAAATAAAATGGTCGACCATCCCCTCGTCAGCTTTTTCGTGGAGGGTTTAAATTCTTGAGCCTATTGAAAATACAAAGCTTGGAATGTAGTTAAAACAAGTGTGGATCAGTTTTATTTACTTGTTAAAACCCATCACGATTAAGCAACATCTCCCTTCACTTACCGGGTATGAACACATTCAGGTACCACACACTTTCGCAATACCTCCAGCCGTTCCCGTAAATAATGAGTTGATGATACAATTCCCAAACGAGCTTTGACGGAAAGTGATATCCTACTCGACGACCAAAATGGACTGCATAGGAAGATTGACAGTCGCGTCAGTGAGGAGAAAGGCCAAGTGTAGGACATCTTCCTTTCCTCGACCCGCCAACCACGGTCACACCGGACGCTAAAAAGCCATCCTGAAGCCACGTTGTAACGATTCACCTGCCAAAAAAAAAATAATCAAATATTAATACTGCGTTCTACAATATCTTTTTCTGCGAACAAAAAAAAATCACTCGTTCTTACAGCCTCTCGTGCCAGCATCCGCAGCCAGGTCCTCGGTATTCTTTCACCCCAGATACTCGTTATTCTTGTCACAACAATCACAGGATAAAAATTGATCAAAATACTTATCTCAACTACCCTTTTTTCTTCTCTCCACTACCTGTCCGCTCGGTCTTGTCGTCGCAACTTTCTTCACAACGCTTCCACACTATACAGCAAAGGTATAAGTCGAAAATCCCCGCGTTGTCTCTCGGCACCCCGCCATTCTCTACAGAACGATGCTACAACGAGAAAGAACGATCCACACCGATGCTCTCTATTGTCCCGTCTTTCGTGTATAGACAATGTCACCTCTCAACTCCTCGTTATTCTCTTTCACAGCTGTTCCACGCTAAAAGATTCAAGTTTAACAACAAGAACATCGTTACGAAAACCCACTGTCCACTTTTTTTCCTATTATCCCAATCGTCAAATGACCTAATATCCTCGTCAAAACGCTGAACGTCACCAAAGATAATCAAAAAATCGCCCCCTCTCTCTCCTCTATAACGTCGACCCTTGTCCGCTCCCGCTATAAGGTTATTCTCTTTACATATTCTGCCATGATGAGAAATGATCATAGACGGGATTCAAAATACCTTTTAGTTTTTTCTTTTTCTTCCTCAGGAGAACTAGTCATTGTCCGCCCTTTGTTTCCTCATAGTTTCCCAAAGACTTGTTATTTCCTACACGATGAGAACCTACGGCGTTAAAGACGTACAAACGCGCAAAGAACATCTTAACATTCTTTTTTCTCTCTCTGCCCTTTATAGAAATACAAACCTTTTTATAGATCTCTCGATAGCTCTATAGCTCTGCCCATGATCAACGAGTAAAGCAAACATTACATCATTGAAGAAACACTTTTCTCTCTCTCTCTTTACTTATCTCCGTTAAAACAAAGCAAACTCCTCGTTTATCTTATATTTCTAAAGTCTTTTGAATTGGGTGTTTTCTTGCAAAGTGACATCTGATGCAAGGTGACAAGAGACCGCACTTTGGACCTGATGGGCAGTAAATATTTCTTTTGGGTGGAAAGAGTACCGCTCCCGTCTGTTTCAAAAAAGAATTCGTGGGCTTAAATATTCAAATATCATGACCTTGATTCTAATTGGCTAACTATTGCGACAGAACGAGAAAGGAGGAAACATGGGAGAGAAACAGAGGAGGAGAAGAGGAAGAGATTGTTGATCTTATTTTAGTTCTTAGGAATTTATTATAGTGAAAAGCCCTTCCGTTTATTTTCATTTTTATATTTGATTTTAAATTTTTATACGTGATACGATCTTTTTATTTGCCTATTTTCGGACTATTATCATCGGAGTTTTAACCAAAATACGAGGGTTATAACTTGGAACCAATTCATTGGTTAGTCAGTCTGTCTTGGGGACCAATTTGAGGGGTTCACGGCAGAACGTTCTCTTAATTAAAATCTACTTGCATAACCCTAAATGCTCGGTCGGATTTTTCAAGATTATAAAAATTGCAATAAGGAAGTGATAAAGATGCCCTGTTCCGGTTCGGCAAATAAAGTTTACACAAAGAATAAACCAGCCTCTTGTTATTGACATTATAAATATATTATTATATGAGCCAGGGGCCAGTTAAACCTGTGATCAGGGGCTTAGACCCCCAACCGATTGAGATCGGGGGTCAGTTTATTATGAATGATCATAATGTTAATCAGTCAAATTGAGAAATGCATATAAATTTGCATGGATCAAGCCATGGAGTATTATTAAATAAGAATAAAAATAAAATAATTATTGGATCTCGGAGTACGGAACTCATGATGACATGCGTCATTGTCAGTCATGATTAAATCCAATAAATAAATAATATGATATTTAAATACATTAATTAAATTAAAGAAGAAAAAAGCAAAAAAATAACAAAGAAAAGCAAAAAAGAAAAATGAAATAAAATGTAAAATCTCCATCTATTATTTAAAAAGTTAAAAAAAAAAAGTAAAATTAATTCACTCATTAATTAACTAAGAAACCAACTGTTGTTTCTTTTTCTTTTTTTGATCTTGATGAACGATGAAATGATAATTTAAACAAGAACCGATTTTTAATTAGTATGTAAATACTGAGGCTACGATATACTACTGGACCCGGAATAAGCAATAAAAAAGTATGTAAATTCATTCAGACCATCATCCACCATCAGACCCATCTGCAACCCATCACATCCATCAACCCATCACATCCATCTCTCCCTCATCCTCATCCATCTCAACCCCCCTCATCCAACCAACCCCTCATCCATCCATCCCCCATCGCCATTCTCATCTTTACAAGAAACCATCCCTGCATTTCCTTTTTTTAAATTCGGTTTCTATAGCCTTTTTTTTTTTTTTTTTTTTTTTGTGGTTTGTGATATATTTATTATTATTTCTTTCTTTCTTTCTTTCTTCCTTCTTTTTTTTTATTATAAAGTGTGTTATCTTTTGGGGTACTTTGATGGCCGTTGCTGAAATACGATGACGGCCTCCTTACGTCTCGAGCGAGTCGTCAAACACATCATACATACTATCTTCTGTCTCTGCTGAACCCTTTAACAACTGTCAGATCCACTTTTCTTCCATCCCTCTTCTAACCTCGACAATTCTTTCCTCTCCTTCATCCTCCCGTCCCCCCACCCCACGTTCCCATTCAACTGCAGACAGCAATCATGAATCCCGACTTTAGCAGTAAGTACTTTGCATCTTCTTTTTCTTTTATTTCCCTTCAAACATAGATGTTTGGAAGTCATCACCACCGGGCGGAAAATATAATAAAATAAAATAAATAACCAAACTCTTACGCAAAGGAACCCCATCCACATCATCCCAACAACCCCCATCCCGTCTCATCTCCACAACTTCGCAAAACTCCACCCCAAGCCTTCTCTCCTCCGACGCACGATTTCAACCCCCATCAGGAGATCAACGCTACCCCTCTTCCTCCACCTTCCCATCCTCAGACCCTCGTTACCTGCACCCTACCCAGGACACCCGCTTCCAACCTTCAATAGACTCTCGCTACCCCTCCCAACCGCCCTGGTACCCTGACACCCGCTACCCATCCTATCCTAACCCACCGAACACCGACCACCCACCACCGCAACCCGACTCCGCACCACCACCACCCCCCCACTGGCATCCTCACCCTGACCGTTCTTACAATTACTCCTACGGCAACCCCAAAAAACCCGACTATCCCCCCCTCATCGACATCCTGGTGCGTATTACCCTTACCCCCCTCCACCTCCACCACCAACCTATTACACGGGTGGATACAACCCTTACTATCGTCCATATACCGTCACAAGATTCACCGACGCGCGCGTGCGAAGCCGCTCTGATCCCCCTGTATGCGATGGCGTAACGAGACCATGGGGTGTCGAGTCCGTGTCGTTGCACCAAGGAAACTTGGGGAAAAGAAAGTTTGGGGAGGAGGATGCAGAGAGGAGTGGGGAGGAAGGGAGGACCGTGGTGGAGGAAGGGAATGGGGATGAAGTGACGGTGAAGAGGGAGGTATCGGCGGTTACTGCGACGGATGGGGAGAATAAGGTTGAAGCAACGGATCCGACGTCACCTTCTAAACAACGTGAGTGGATAGTGCAGCTTTTTTACTTCTTTATGGAGAAAAGTGTCCCTAAATTATAATTAATTAATCTAAATGCCCTTTTTCTTATTTTTTACTTTTTGTTTTTTTCTGGTTCGCAGGAGCATCGTCTAAACCCGATGACGATGTTGATGAACCTCGAAAAACGGGGATTGATCTTGATCGCCTCAACATGTCCACGGAACCCATTCCACGGAAACCGATACCGATTGAATTGGTTTGTCCCATTCCCAACTTTTTCAATTCTTCCACGGGTTTTTTTCTAAAGATTTTATTTTTTACCCCCCCTGGCAGTTGATGCAACAATCCACCCTTGTCTCTGAGAGTATTGAACGATTGAAAAGTTGTTTGGGGGGACGGGAGGAGACGGAGGTTGTGACGGCGTTGATGCAGATGGAGCAGGCTGCTAATGCGATTCAGGGAGCTTTGAGGGAGGTTGAGGAGGGAGGGGAATGGAAGGTAAAGGGTTTTTTTTATCATTATTTTTGATTTGTTTGGCGGGTTCTTTTGTTTTGTTATCCTTTCCTTTTTTTTATTTTCTTTTATTTTCTTTCCTTTCTTTATTTTCTTTCCTTCTTCTTTCTTTTTCTTTTTCGGTTGATGGTTTCTTTACGGAGAGAGTATTTACCAGACCTAATTTCTTATCCGTTTTCTGTTAATTGCGATGGGCATTGGATACGAGTTTTCCTTTTGCTTTTTTTTAAAAAAAAGAGTTAAGAGGCGAGTTGGGTTGACACATTTTCTTTTTTTTTTTGGTTGCGTTCAGATGGAATCTCCGACAAGGAATGGGGATGATACGAGGAGGCTGTCAATGGACGGTGAAGATCCTGTAGCCTCATGGAGAAAGAAAAGGGTGAGTCCTAAACTTTGCAGTTGGATTCCTTCCCCCCACTTCCCCTTTTGTTTTATCATATGTAATGGATTCCCTTGAATTACTTCTACTCTATCATCTTCCATCAAATGCTTCACATTTTACTTCTCGCATGGGCTTACTCTGTTTACAAATTTATAACTTGTCTAGATTGAACGTTTCGCGCCACCTCAACAATGTTCATCGTGCGGTGCAACACGAACACCTGAATGGCGACGAGGACCTAATGGACCCAGGACGTTATGCAATGTAAACATCCCTTTTTCCCTCTTTCTTCCCCCCTTTTTTCTAAAAGAAAATGAGAGCGCGTTTGGGAATCCCATCACCCCCGCTAAATGAGAGCGCGTTTCGAAATCCCACCTACCCGCAACCAACCCCGCCCCCTTTTTTTTTATCCCTTGTTTTTGCGTAAAGAAATCCTTTAACCCATTTTTAATCTTAGGCTTGTGGATTGATATTTGCGAAAATCCAGCGGTTGCAGAGGAGTGGGTCGAATGCGACGGGGAGGAAGGGGAAGGAGAGAAAGGGGAGAAAGGGGAGAATGGAAAGGCGGAGAAGGGGGAGAAGGAGAAAAGTAGGGGGTTTAAAGATGAGAAGTGGGGGGCTGTTTTGTTTATTATTATATATTGAGAATGGGAGAGGGCGGAGACTTTTAACAATAAAATGGGTTTGGCGTTACTTGGGGAACGTTCGCGATGGTGATGAGAATGCCATAGTATAATTATAATGGAGATATTTATATATCTGTGGTAAAAGAATAAATGCATCTGGGGTACATGTAAATAGACATGTCCGTCAACACCCCCTCGACCAAGTTAAGCATGAATGGCAGTGCTGATGAAAACATATTTTTTAGCACTATTACATCATGGATGTATTTAAAAGCGAACTTTTTGCCGACCACCATTAGCCATGAAGCAACACACCTGGTGAAACCGTAGAATCAGTATCGTCGTCTCTTTCTTCCGGAAACAAAGTGATCGTTATGGCCAATACCTCGGTAAAAGATTTTCTTGTCATTACCCCAATGGCGATTGCAGTGCACCGTAATCCAAACGTTAATTTTTTTTGTGCACTGTTTTGATGCCCGTCACGCGTCTTGTCGACTTCATCATCACTTACAATGACGACGGATACGATTACGGTCATTCTCGCCATCGTCATGGTGGTGTCTTCAAGGGATAATCACTTTTATTTTGGTTTAAGTTTCCTTTTCTTCTTCATTTGACATTTTGAGATACACACTTCACACAAAGTGATGCTATATAAAAGTATATTCAATCAATCTTACGTTAATATACTCAAATGAATTGCTTAGGCTCCATCATGCCATTTTTTTGCTTTTCGCTTTTTGCTCCTGAATCCGGTTATGGATGGCTAAGCTGGACAAAGGAGGAGATATCTTGCCCAATATAAATAAAACAAGACATAGCTAACTTGTACTATTGCAGTTTTTTTGTGGATAAGATAGTGAAAAACTAACGTGGAAAGCATAAATCTTCTGTCATTCAGGCATTATTAAAGTTGGCGGAAAGAGAACGTAAAGAAAGGATGGATAAGTAAAGACCAGTGTAAAGAGCATTCTCTAAACCAAGGATCAAGAATATGGAAGTAGGTGCAACACAACATGTTCAGGGGGAAATAAAAAAAGAACTAAATGCCAATGGACTACGTGTTCGTAACTGCAAGTTCACTCCTTTTTTCCTTCTCCTCCTTCTCCTTCTCATCCCTCTCTTTCGCAGCCACGGCCGATAGTGCATTAAATCCCCAATCCAACACCCGATCCGGGAGCGCCCACCTCAACGCAGCTGTTGCACGTGCATCCCACCCAACCCGATACCTCGTCTTTGGGTACGGAGCGGTCAACGCATGAACAATAGCGCGGGACGTATGACGAGACGAAGATTGAGCAGCGGTACGAGCAGATGAGGAAGGTGTAGTAGACTCGGATGTGATATTATCGACAGAGGATGTAGAAACGGTAAGGCTTTTTGATACAGAAGTCATGGAATTTAGAAGGGGCGTCGTCTCGTTCAACTTGGAGGAGGAGGAAGATGCCGAGTGGAGAGTTGTGTTTGACCCGGAAGCGGAGGAGGTGAGTTTCTTCATCTGCGGAGGCGATGAAGGCGTGGAATTGGGCTCGGATCGCGAGGAAGCGGCGGCTGCTTCGGAGAGATCGCGAACGGTCGAGATCAGCGGTCCGTAGAGACGCTCCGAGACTTCAACACGGTTTGAGGCGTCCCAGACGGGGTGGTGACGATGCATCCGTGACACACTACGTCCACGCTCTTCATCACTTTCTCCAGGCGCAATTGCGACAGCACGTGATGGCGTCGGGGGTTGGTACATCTGGTTGGGTCTGGATGAGGGCTGGGGAGTCAATGACCTTCTTGCTGGTGGGGAAACGGCACGCATGGGCCGGGGCGATCCAGTGTGTCCAAAATTTGGATTGGCTGATCGATTGTATGCAATCATCGACGGTGAAGGAGTTGCGGAAGTAGGTCCAACAGAGCTTCGCGAGAACGACCCTCAGGAGGGCTGTTTAGGCGACTCGGAACCGGGATGAAGGACGGTGATGCGCTCCTGAAATGGCCTGAAGCGCGAGGAGATGTAGGCGATGTTGGCGATGTGACGTACTCCTCACGATCAAGAGGCTGAGAATTGTGACCGTATGACGAAAGCGAGCTCCACGATCTTGGAGGCGGAGCCTTACGTGGTGGACTGATAGGCTCGGGCGGAGAGATGGGGCGAACATGGTCTGGCGAGTATGGATGAATGCTTAAGCCACCGATAGGAAAGGAGGATGGAGACACGGGATGAAATCGGGCGAGTGATGAAGGAGACTCAATGTTGACGAGAGATGGTCGGCGTGATGTGGGTGCCGGCGATAAAGGGTTGGAGTTTGGCGGAGAGCTAGGCTGTGGTGGTAAAGGTGTACTTGACGGCGCGGGTGTCATGGGTTTCTGCTGATGAAGCTGGTAGCTGTGATTCTTATCATTATCAAGCTTTGATCCTAAAGGCTGGTTGGGGGACCATGCATTCGCATCCAGAGATCCTGGTTCAATGATGGAAACGCTAATCCCAAAAGGATACAATTCAACCCTAAGACTGTCCGACACTGCAGAAAGGGCCTAATAAAATAATATATTAATAAACGATAAAGCAACGCACGCCAAATTGTAGTTCAAAACTCACCATCTTACTAGCAGCATAGCTACCATTAATAGGAGCCGCAGTCAATCCAGCAGACGAGCAGACATTGACAATACGTCCCTTCGACTCCCTCAAAAGCGGCAAAAAAACACTGCGTCACGGCAACCGCTCCCGCAGTATTAATCTCATAACATCGCATAAGTTCCGCTAATGGTAAAAGCTCCATTGGTCCAGGAGATTCTGTTCCTTCACAATTGACGATACCGACAAGAATAGTTGCTGCTGTGGAGGCCGCCGCTACAGCTGTCGGGCTAGTCGCACGTGAAGGAACAAACAGCTCTTCGTCTTCCTCTTCCTCGAAATCCGATGCGTTGACGGGAGGCATCATTGCGAGTCTACTGTGACCTCGTGGCATCGGAGTTGCGGAATGAACGGCCATCTTTGGCGACAAAGACTTTAAGGGGTCGAAAGGTTTTGAGGGTGATGTTGCTTCGGCATCTTCGGGAACGCTATCTAAAGATCGACTTGAGAAGCCTTGTTGCAAAAGAGTTTCAGCACGCTGTGACGGATCCTCTGGTGCTACTCCCAAATGTTCGCAGACGAATTCGTAGGCGTCACGAAGGCTGTCTGGTGATGTGACGTCCAAGATAAAAGGAACACAGAGGCCTTTAGATCCATCACGTTTACATCTGCTCTGTAGACGGCGTCCCTCCTCTATTGATCCCACACCAGCGAAAACGGTGTATCCTAATGCACATAGACTACAGAAATCCAATGAAGAAGTTAACTTAGAAGAAAAGAATCATACTATCAAAATAAAAAAAACTAATGCCACTTACGTCCGAACACAATGAGCTCCAACCCTCCCCTTTGCACCCGTCACCAGAATAGCTCCATGTTCATGAACCTTAAACTCCAGATTGTATCCCAACACAGTATTAGCAGCCACAGACAATCCAGTATTCAAAGAGTAGGATATGTAATCGGCAACTGCCAGGTAGTCCACCTTTCCATCGGCGGTGGACAGAGACATGACGCTGTTGGCCAGCTCTCCATTGTCGTTGGTCTTTCGTGGTCCTAGAATCGGAGTGGCCAAGGTCCGCAGCATGGAGGCTGTCCCCATAGCCATGGAGACTGTTCCCCGCGCTAAAAACATTCTCTTATTAAAGTCCTGTATTTCGAGAAAGAAGGCATAAGTTTATCGGCGATGGGTTTGTCTTGTCCGAGTAAGGAGGTGGTATCCTTTCCAGCAATACATTACCTTTACTTTCCAAAGATATCAGAAAACTTCCAGCTAACTCTACGTATTGATAGATGGCTAACAACGAAGATGAATGACGGCGTAGAACGCAGTGGATGAATGACGTCTCCACTTAACGGATGCAGATGGCACAGAGTGTGTGGGTGACGAACTCTGCCGAAAATCAACACAAAAAAAAAGGAATCAAATTTTCCATTCAGTTGCACCAGCACTCATGTGAGCGAGCTCATGATTGTCTGAAGTTTCAAACAGACTGGAAGGGCTTCGTCGGGATCTCTTGTCACGAAGCACATTCGCGAGCCTGTCAATAATGCCTCGAGACTTGTAAAGGGATACTCTTGGGAACGCAAGCCGTTGAAGAAGAATCTATTCCGCTCTCCGATCATCTTCGTGTACAGTATCATTTCAACATTTACCAGAGTATTTTGAGCGTGCGTTTCAGTTTCTTGAGAAGGGGAGGCAGGTGGGGAAGGTGTTGGTGCATTACATTATGGTGGAAGCTGTGAATGAAGTCCACATTTTTGATTTCCTGTCAGGAAAAAGTTTAGAGGTAAAGCGCAAACTGGGAATTGGAATATGCCGGGTGATTTCGATGGGGCCAAAGAATAGGTTGCATTAAAAATGGAATATCTTGTTTTTTCTCACTCTTCGGCTCTTCCCTGTTGGTGTTTGTTTTCTCATATTGGTAGTTTTACAACACATATCCATGATGGCTGGAATCTCGAAGGTGCGTAAAAAAAATACAAACCTCGTTTGATGACAGTAAGTTTCTCGCTTCGTTTGAGATAGTGATATAAATTTTGTGTTTCTTACGCAAACATAAAGGCATCTTTTTTATTAGATATTCAAAGCAAGTAGGTTAAACGATTTTGATTATGAGTTCAAAGATAGAGATCAGAAAATTGCAAAAAAAAATGAAAACAAAAGTAATAAGCGGAACATGACGATACGTGAAAGGATTACCATCCTTATCATTTTCTTCTTTAAGGTGGGTAATTAACATTATATGGCTCTCAGTTCCTCTCGACTGAACGGAGAGGCAGAGATACGTCTTTTTCAGGTAGCCCTGCACCGACTCCGCGATCAAGTATTTATAAATTTGTAATTTTTGAGATTGCTTATGGTTTCAATGCAATTTTATTAATTAATGTGATATGAGGACGCATCATAACCAATGTGGAAAGTGAGCAGAGTCGAAGAGATGCACCAAAAGTGGGATCAAAGAATTGTAAAAGAAAAAAAAAAGTATGAAAAACTATGCAAAATTAGACGCGAAAGGAGATTCGTTCGATCAAGCGGTGACGATGAACCAAAAGAACCGTTTAAGCAGTGACAGTGAACCTCCAGTTCTTGCCAAAAGAAGAGTCCCAGGCCGATCCGATTGCAGTCTGGCAAGAGAAAAAGACCTGGAGCTCACCAGCGACAACCTTCTCAGCAGGGATAGTAACGGTGGACTCAGTCTTGACGAGACCGTTGCGAGAGACGTAGTGAGCGTCGTAGACAACACCTTCGCCAGATTGGCCGTTAGAGATCCAGTGGGCGGTGATGGTTTGAGTCTATTTTCAAAACAGGTTAGAACCCAAAGAGATAGGGGTAGGGGGGAGTGACGTGGGGGGGGGGGCGGGGGGGACATAAAAACACTCACAGCTTCGTCAGGCTTGACGGTGCAAGGGCTCCTTGCGGGATCATATGCGATTCCGACGGGGGTACCAGCCTTAAGCGACCCATCCACAACAGATTTGGAGTCCGTGTTAAACTTGATGATACCGCCGTGGATCACAAAGTTGAAGTTTTTGCCAAACGCTGAGTCATAGACGGGGGCGTTTGAACCGACCTGAGCGGAGAACCAGAAGGAAAGGGGACCGGTGGCGGTGTGACTGGGGATGTAGAGGTAGGGGCGGTTAAGAGCATCCGCGTTGGTGCTGAGAAGGGGCACGGAGGTGACGGCGTTGTTGAGCTTGTAGTAGCGGTCACGGTGGTGTTGGCCTGATAAATAGAATAAAGATTGTTTTTTTTTAGTTCAAGGGCCGATATTAATTAAAATTCAGAATTTGACCCCGAAGCCGGTAAAAACGGTACAAAGGACCGATTTTTAGGGAAAATACTCACGGTATCAACTGAGGCGTTCACGAGCGGCAAAATACGCTTGAGATCGTAGGTAACGAAAACACCATCCTCAAAGTCGATGGGAGCAGCGTTAACAAAGTCAACGCCAAAGTCAATGGTGGCTTGATTGGCGGGGGAACGCGACGACGCTCAAGAGGAGCGGCGGTGCTCATGACCGCAGAGGCGACGAGAGTGAGAAGGAGAGAGATAGGAGTCATTTTAATTTGAGGATTAGAGAGAGAGAATGAGGTTGTTTGAGTTGAAGGTGTGGGTGAAATGGAACGGAAGAGCTGGCCCTTTTATAGGCAGAGGATGAAGGTACCATAATTGATCGATTTTATCTTTTCCTTCACGTTTTTTTCATTTCACTTAAGCAGTAAGCGCAGTTAACGTGTCAAAAGCCCATACACAGGGACGAGTGTTATTAGGTGAGCCGACATTTTGGGCTACCAGATGTTGTACATTTTGTGTTGCGTTTGAGCAGACATTTTCATCATCAGCCGCCGTTTCCCCCCAATTTTTTTCCCTCTCTTTTTGGACCCTTAGATGGCTCGTGCTAATAGTAATGAAGCCTCTCACCGTTGATGACGACAGGGCTTCCCTTGCCCGACCCTGTTGTCTTACATATATACAACAGAGGAAAAGATGGAAATGAGGTCTACATCGATGAGTAGTGTGAGCAACGCTACTGCAAGATGGAAATAAATATTATATAGTAAATATACCCTTTCAACATCGAACGTAAAACGGCGCAATCTGTTTTCAGCTTTTTTTCTTTTAATTGCATGACAAGAGCTTGCTTAATAATAAACCGTTGTGGTGTAGAATGGGGCTGTTAGAAAATAAAGTGATATCGATAAGACAACGACGTTCAAGAGGGGCCTCTATGTAGAGAGTTGGAGTTCTGCCTTCTCATGGCCGCTTTCCACACAAAACCTCCCTGATTCCATGGGCTTGCGAACTCAACACACCTTGACGACGAAGCTCTTACACGTCACGTCCAGACGCGTGTCGTAATGAGGTTGAGTCCTCTTTCTTTTTAGCAATCTTAATGATAAAAAATATTAACTGAAAGTGATCTTCGTCAAAATTGGTTGGATATGAAAAGAGGCGAGTGAAACGATAGACTGTTTATTCGTTTTAGAGGATGTGAAAGAATATATAAAAAAGGATAAGGATATATACATTTTTTTTAGACGGTTTATTGCAAACCTCATAAGAACGTTTTAGTTGAAAAAATGTATAAGAAAAATAAATAAATAAATTCAGGCAAAACGTGAAGAAGAAGGTACGAAGCTTTTAAAAATAATAAATTAAAGAGCGATGATCACTGTCGTGTAGCTTGATTGCTGTTAAAACCACCACTAGTAATATTGGAGCCGTTACGGAGATCTTGATTGTTCTTCAAAGCATTCGCACTGAATATGAATGTCAGCAATTGCACTTCACCGACACGAAACTCTGGATGATACTTACAATGCCTTCACCATGTTGTGAAAAACTTCTTGAAGGTGAGAGATTTCGTAAAATATGTTTCTTAGATCAAGGCGTTAGAAAGTAGAAACGTGTTTTGTACACACCTATTTGCTAACTTATCTTTATGCAAAGATTCAAAGTGAAAGTTGGTCACTTCCTTAATGGATCGGATGATGTCGTTCTATCCATGAGAAGGCAGTTAATTTTTTAATCTGATGGTTCAACAAAAAGAAGAAGCGAGACTTACGAGTGGACGGGAAATGATGAATGACATGCCACCAGCTATGACCACCCTAGCAACGCCAAGACAATCGAAATGATAAGACTTTTCTTCAAGCTTTCTTCAACTTCGCCAAAGAACGTGGACCTGTAAATGAAGGTAGAAAAAGGTTTAGCACTGACCAAAAAGCACGCTTCAAAAGATAGATTTTTTTTTAATACCTTGGTACGGCAGCAATAACTCTGAAAGGATGACCACTGGGTGTGTACACCGTTTTCAATCCAACGAGATAATTGACAGACGACGAGTCCAACCTCGTGTTGATCCATACAAATTGATCTGGAGCCGCCGAATAATCGCCAAATTGTTTTCGGACTAGACTCCCAAGATCGTTGATCAGAGTTGCGTTGGAGGTGAACAAAGAAACTGGTAATCGTACGGTAAAAAGAATTAGGCTCGCACATGTACACATTTAAAAGATAAAAAATCACAGCTCACATTGAACTCCATTAACAAGCGTCCCGTTCACAACAGTATTGTCCGTGCCTAACGCAAAATCCTCACTATTCGAAATTAAGAGTCCCATGGCATCAGTTAAAACGATAATGCTGTCCTCAGAGGGCTTCAAATTTTTCAACTTCCAGTTGAATGCCTGCTTTAAATTAATCCACGCATTGCAACTGTAAGTGGGGACACGACTGATGAGGTTTGAGTAGTAAGGGTAGGCGAATGCGTAATTCTGGTTTCGAACCCAGTCTGCTTTCCATGCGCTTGAATTCGCTTCGAGAGCCGCAAAACCAGCTGTTCCCGCAGAGTTTCCGTTGGGGCGTGCTATACCGATGGGATTGAGTAGGTCGACGACACCCGTAACTTGACGTGCAGCAAATAAAATATTGGGTGCGATTAGATGATATTTCCAGCAGATTTTAGGTTTGACTTACCACGGTCCACAGGTCGAGTGAAGATTGTGGGTCCAAACCGATAAGTGATGTAACGAGCTATTGCATTACATGAACAAACTAAAAGCCGACATTATTATCTTACCTGCTGGTTGACTCCTGTTGCTATTAAAATAAGCGACTCCAAGCATGGTTAAATTCGTTCCAAAAGTGGTTCCAGCAGGAACAAGGCCTGGAAAGTTAAACATTAGATATTCACATATAACGAGATAAACGCGAACTGCACCCACCGGTGAAGTTTGGGTATGTAAAACACATGATCTGGGCATAAAGGGGACGTGTTTCCAAGGAATTCGCGTTCGCAAAATGTAGCATCGCATGGCCCTCAGCAAACGCATTTGAGGAATTTTGAATGTCAACAAAGTTGTAAAGAAGAGCGTCACGGATGGCCGGAAGGTTCCTATGTAAAATTAGCTTTTAGCCTTTTACTGATAGATGATGATGGGCAAAACGATGCGGGACAAGAAAACTTACGCGAATTGCGCAGTGATTGTTTCGGTTGAAGTAAAAGTGCCAGTGAGGATGGCGGATGTCTCGCCCAAAACTGAGTTCATGACGGTGATAGAAGATGATCCTAGAGATTTATTTGATGCTTGGGTCATAAGGACGACGGTTCTGATGTGGGCATCGGTGAGATTCATGCAATTCCGGCGCAAACCCAAATCATGACTTACGGAACCCACACCATGGCCACTGTTGCCATAATTAACAACAGAATACCGACGCCGAGAGGAATCCCCACAGCCTTTTTCACGACAGTCTTTGTGGATGCTGCATCATCGTGCCCAGGATTTTTGTCGGTTTGACTAAATGACCTCTTTGAAGCTGGCGCACTTTGCGACATCGTCAATAAAGATAAATATCTGAATAGCGTCGCCTTCTAAAATTAATTTATTTCGACTCTTTTCAGTTATGATGCCGTAGATCCACCTAGTTTAAGAAACATATGGGATATTTTAAGGAGATTTACATAACATTATGAGGTGAATCCGGAATATCGGTAGATTTAGACACCCTCTCTTTGGAAGTAAATCTTAACCCCTATAAGGAGGTAAAGTCCCGTCATCAAGCTCCAAGTTCCGAAATCTAACGTCTGTGCTAATCTATTGGGAACGTTATCGCCACTTTCTTCCCGCCCCCTTTCCCGTCGACGCCAGGCATTTCCACGTGGCTTTCGCCATCTGCAGTGGGAGGGACGCCAATGGGGAAATACAACAGAAGGAATGATAACAACGTTGGTATCATTTATTTAATATTGTCTAGAAGAAGATTGGCACCGACATTGGATAGGATATAATTAAGTAAAGGGGAGTTAAAGGTGAGTTGGGAGAAAATGCGAAGGAGGCGCCCGTATATAAAGTGATTTGAAATAAAATGAAAAAAAAAAAAACAAAAAAAAAAAAAAAAAAAACCAACACGGATTCTGATAAACTTTAAGGGCAACCTTTTAAATTGATGTCTAGAGAATAGCAGCGTTTTTTCGAAACCCCCTGCATGGACTTTTGTGTATGGAAAAAGCTTCTAGCAGCCCCCCAGGAATTTCGTCGAAAACTAAGAGTTAGTATGGTAGTAAAAAGTGGTCTTACATTCAGGAAGCAAGAGCAAGATCACGTCCTCTTTGTCAGGTTCTTTGTCCAGTAGCTACCGATCAAAGACCTCTGTGAAACTACGGCCTCCTACCACGTATCCAAAGATATCGTAGGAGTTTTCAATAGGATCTCGTACCTTCTAGTGGGACCAGAAAACCTGTCTACGCATAAAATAAAGTTTAGTGAGTATAAACAGAGATAAACAATGTCTAGAGCATGAAGTAAAAGAAGTTCAATGATGATCAGCGGGAACTAAATAAAGGTAAAGGAAAGGGAAAGAGGTATACAAGCACGGAAAAAGAGAACAAGAAAAGAAGGCTTAACCGGGAATTACTTGAAGTAGATCATCGCAAACATGATTGCCTGTTCCATTGTTCATCTTGGCGGTAAGGGCATTTCTTTAGCACTCAATGCTAAGTGCAATCTCCAAACCTGAAGCAATGGCAAAGAGGGGATGCTGCTTTTCACTCCATCTCACAGGCCATGAGCCAAAGGGGGGTTTATTAAAAAGGGCCTTACAGCAGCCGATCACTTAACGCCATGGAACATACACAGTGTTGTGAAGAATTTGTGATCTTCTCTTGAACCATCCCTCCCTACCTAGCTTCGACTAGGGGGTAGGGGAGAAGAGTAAAGGAGTTGCTCCAGCAGAGCAAGTCCACAGAGCACCTAGAGACAGGATGTACTCCTGAATCTAAGTGATGTTGTTGTTGTTTGGCGATGGTGTGGGTGAGTGATCGCGAGATTCTGCTTATTTAAGGGAGAAGGGAACGTGTTTAGTATCTTCATTATCGACTTACCTTGCTTCTAAACCAATATCAGCACCAGATCGTCTCCTGGCGATCGGGGATGGCTATAAGTCTCCATGCCACCCTACTATGGCACCTTTTGGAACATGGGCTCTCGTTTGCCTCTCAGAGCTTAGAACAGGGTAACCTCACTCATTGCCTGCCATTAGCGCCTGATCATCGGGTCGGAGAGCACCAGAGGTGGAATGTAGCTGACCAAGCCTTGACTAAAGGACACTGTGAATGAGGAGGGATTCCATCACAGCCTTCTGTCTCAAACGGCCGGATTGCAGCTTCACCAGGTGGTAAGGGGGCAGAGGGGTCGACTGTCATCCAACTAAGAGTGAAGGGGACATCACGCCGCGAGGCCACGCGCGTGGTGATAGAGGATAGGGGATCAACTCAATATCAACTACTTAATTCAACAAGGTACAAATTAAATCAAGAAATCTCTCATATTAAAGTAATACACAAAATACAAATAAATAATAGACACAACATATGCACAGACACATAAACGGCACATATGCGCGCCACCTCCTTCAATAAAAACCCTATAAACGTGGGGAAAAACTATATATAAAAAACCCAAAGGGAAAAGAAGGGAGGATTCAATATGACGCGTAAATATATGCGTCGACGCGGGAAAAGGAACTCAACGGACTTAGGCAAAATGTCCTTATGAGCCATAGGCCATGTGAATAATGTAATTCTTCACATTCTCCCGTTTTTAAGAAAAGACTTACGTAAGAAAAGTCTAACTTAGTTGTCAGAAGTATAAGAACTATCTGTAAATATATCAGAGCTTGCATTATCGGCAAGTCTATAAGGCCAAGGCTTGGCAAGGGTTATATAATTGTTACCGTCTAGCAGCTCAATGGCTAGTGGTACTTCAAAGTTATTATCAGGATAATCATCATCAAGATTATTATCTATATCAGGTTCCAACTGAGGAACTGCATCTTCAATAGGATTCTGGTCATCAGAGTCTATGGGTACAGCCTGCCGTAAAGTACGTTTTGCCCTTGCGCTTACGTTTCTTTATGGGGCTATGAGGGTATCATCAAGGATACCTTCATTTTCATCCTCACTACGATAACCATCATTATCTTCAGGCATCGTGTAGGATATGGGCTTAGGCGCAAGTCTCTTGCGGCCAGCATTCTTTTCATACACTACTCTTAGAGCATATGCGGTGGGCTGTGTCTTAGCAACACGGTCCCAGTAATCTTTAACT
>JAHLKC010000103.1:0-143821 GCA_025449115.1 Chytridium lagenaria
TCGAGACGTTGTAAGTAGCGCATTCTCTGCGATCCCACCACTGAAATTGTTACTTTTTTCAGGGCACAATCAAGAGCCTTCTTGCAAGAGGCAAATCGGACCTGCGCACTCTCGAAAACAGTTTAAACCTCGCAATTTCCCGCAACGCCAGACAGCAACGGAAATAAAACATCTTAAACTATCGTGAATTCTTCAATTCCCTCATATCACATTCGTCAATGGATCAAAACTCTGACTTTCTGCGGAATGCTGTGACGGAATGTCTTCTTGTCGCAAATGCATCCAAATCATGTTTGGGTTTCCCGCTTCTTTGTCGAAAACTCAAATCCGTTGTTAGCGATATTCCAGGGTAAGCATAATCATCGCCAGAACTTTCCAATTTGCTCTTAGAATCGACACATTCCCAAACGAAGATGAGAACACATTCGTCATCTTCGCGAAGATATTTCTTCTTGATGTGAGTGGATGGCTGTAAAAGTTTTGGCTGAAAGGTGTCTTTAGGTTAGTGTATCGACTAAAGGAGAGGTTGAGAAAGTAAAGTTGAGCTACGCTGCCGATGGAGCAGACGACGGAGCTGAAGGAAGCCAGGTTGGAAACGATGGCGCCGAGCGGGCAATGCTTTCGCTACTAAGGTATTTCTTTTGAATATTTGCACTGAGTCATTAGAGCAGGGAAGTTTGCTGAATTCCGGCAATGCCTTATCGCGTTAGGATTTAGGGATCAGTATGGCAAAAGTGCCGTGGATCTTTACCATATCGCTGCTGCACTCCAAGCAGATTTGAAAGAAATTGCTAGAACCGAAAGCAATTACGCATCGAGCTTTAATGGTCCCATAGCGAAAGATGCTAGGATTTTGCTGTATGGGCATGGAAGCTTTTTTCGAGTTGGGATGGGATTGATCCTGCTATTGCGTTTTGGGCGAGTATGCGCACGATTTCTATGCTTGATATTGCTTCTTCAGAACCTTCAGGTATGACATTTCTGCTAAGTATTAGCTCTAATAATGCATGCAGATTTGGTTGCAGCTGGATGCAATTTATGTAAAATATCGATTGAGTCTAGTGAATTTGAGTCATTATTTCTTCCCAAAGCCTTACCGCAGTACCTTGCACCATCTTTGGAGGCACAGTGAGTTAAAAAACCTTCGAAGGGAGCTGAATTTACATTAGAGAATGCGTACCCATTCAGACGCTATTGTCACCGGGTTCTTTATTTCAGTTTCAAAAACCCGGAGGAGATTATCCGTCGGCGAAGGCGGCATTTACCCTTCATTTTAGCCCAAAAGTTATTTTGCCAACCACCATCGAAAGGGCCTTCCAAGAATTGACAGGTTTTGAAAGTATGAGCACATTACCTTCTTTTTCTTTTCTTCATTTCTTTTTTCTAATTTTGGATAATCGAATAGAGGTCGTGCCTTTTGGGACAACAGTTTCTTATAAGACGGCTTTGGAAGAGGAAGCAGCGGCGTTTTCCCGTGCAAATAATCTGCCCCTGTCGTCTGGAACTTTTTAAGGCAACTACCGGATGAACTTGCATGGAATTTTGTATATTTCAAAAGCGACACTGAAGGTCTTTTAGTGGATAAGATCCAGATATCGCATCCAGCTGCTCTATATTCTGTTCTTAACGTAACTATTTTCACGTTTGCTTGAATCTCACAGAATATATTTAGGTCCTTCGCAAATGTCTGACATATGGAGCTATTGTAAAATCGCTTTTATATTCAGATATTGTCGGGAGAAGCTCAAAGGCACACGGGTACGCATCGTGTTCGTTTGTTTTATGGAATCCTCCGAATCTTTTGAATTTCGTGTGCGAACGTTTTTCCCCCAAGAACTTTAAATATTACTATCCATGTCGGGAACAGCCTTATACCCTCAGTAACTACGGACGCTAATCTAGACCATGATCAATTGTCACGCGTTCTTCAAGCAACTTTGGATATTGGGTTTGTGCTTCGGGCTGTTCTCGCTCAGATCACCGATAAGCGATGACACTTTTGTATTGCAAAATAAAAAATGAGTTTCTTGAGAAAAATGAGCACTGGCACCACTCCTGGACCCATCTACAGCGCCATCCGCGACAAGATTGCGCATGCACTGACACCGACCGTACTGGAGATCCAGGATGACAGGTTATGAAGGCAACCGTTTAATTCAAATTCTGATCTCCAAATAGCTGGCAGCATGCACATCATGCAGCGATGCGAGGGTCCACGGACAAAGAGACGCACTTCAAAGTCATGATCGTCTCCACCGTCTTCCAGGGCAAGGTGGGTATCATAAGGTTCAGCCAGGAAGCTCACTCTTTATCTCTTCTCTCTCCAAAAGACTCTTGTCCAGAGACACCAGATGGTGTACAAGCTCCTTGACGATGAGTTGAAAAACAAAGGTCTACATGCACTCCAAATTAATGCAAAAACTCCCGCAGAAATTTGAAAATAAGTCAATAAACTTTCCACTCTCATGAGCACTCGCAAGGAGCAACGAAAGCCACAGGCACCCAAAGCCAAACCCGTGCGCTACTGGCCGGGAAAAGCACCAGTTCAAGAAGCGGAATCTAGTGATTCCGAGAACGAGGTTGACGATGTAAAGAACATTCGGGACATCTCCGTTGGTGGTCCTTCCAATGAACCGTCCGTGACGGTGATAGATAGCACACGATTGAAGCGGTTATTGAATAAGCAGGAAAATGGGAAGGAGCAGGTGCGGCATGTGGTTCCGACGCAAGGGGGTGATTCGGGGGATGAAAGTGAAGAGGAGGTGATGCGGAGAGGGATGAGGATGAGGGAGATGGCATTGAAACGACAACAGCAACAGGATGAGGAACCAACGGACGAGGTTCGTCACAGTTAAGTTGTAAGATTCTGAAGTGTTGCAGATTGAGGCATTAGGTGCAAAGGATGAAGAATCGGACAGTTCGGAGTACACCACAGACGACTCGGAGGATGATGTACCGAGAGCACCCCTTTTCAAGCCTGTTTTTATACCCAAGTACGTCGCATCTTTTTATCATTTCGTTTGACTGAGTCCGTATTAATTTAATTTTCACAGATCGCATCGAGATACTGTCATAGAAAAGGAGCGTCTCGAAGACGAAAGCGAGATCGCAGCAGAAAAAAAGAAGCAGCAAGCAGAGAAACGCAAGCTCGAATCACATGAACTCGTAGCTGAAGAATTACGTCGAGAGATGGCAGCAGGTATGTCGAGTTATCTGATAAGGAGGAAGTAGCTTACGTCCTTGTATCAGCTTCAATGACGGACGGTCCCCCAGATGTTGATGACACAGATGGTGCAGACGAAGACGCGGAATATGACGCTTGGAAACTCCGCGAACTCACCCGGATCAAAAGGGACCGTGAAGAACAAGATGCACTTGACCGAGAGAAGGCAGAAATAGAGAGACGCCGCAATATGACCGACGCTGAAGTCATTGCGGAAAATGAGCTGCTTAGACCTAAGGAGGATAACAGCAAGTACCAATTCATGCAAAAGTATTACCACAAAGGTGCTTTCTACGCAGATGAGGAGATATTAAAGAGGGATTACAATCAACCAACGCTGGAGGACAAGTTTGATAAATCTATCTTGCCGGCTGTTATGCAAGTGAAGAAGTTTGGAAAGATTGGGCAAACAAAGTGGACGCATTTAACTAATGAGGATACCAGTATCGTAAGTGTATTATCTCCTATTCTACCACCTTTTTAGTCTTTCTAATTTGTTTTTCGGCAACCTCATTCAACCTTTTCGTTAAAAACTGCACTCCTTCTTCGCATTCCTCCTCCGCTCCTTTCGATTTCGACATTAATTTAAAAATAATTGTACATAGGGCGATTCGGCGTGGTTCCAGAAATCCGATGTGAATAAGCGGATATTAAGCAAAATGGCGGGTATGGAGCAGAGTTTCCAGAAGCCTACAAAACGGACGCGGTTGAGTTGATAGTGGTTCATTATCGGCTGTTTTCTTTTTTATTAATGCTGGAAGGCATTTTGTATATTTATATCGATGTTGCAATTCAATATGCAAAAAAATATAACCTATGGTTTGTTTACAACTCTCACTTAATCTTTCACAAGGGACTCATAATTGGCTAATCGACTAGGAGGTGTATAGCAATCTTCAATGGTGGGAATCCGCTATATTCGAGCAGATAAAAACATGAATGCTTAACGCAAATTATAGATGGGGAAACGGCTTAAACTTTACACAATCTCTTAAGTCGTCTTTTTTCAACTGTAAATTCTGGACTTATAAGCGGCACAGCTGGAAGACCTAGGATTGCGGTCGAAATGAAGGCTATAACTTCCCAAGCTCACTTATCTCTGGTTCTTTTTCTTCTGTAACTAAAGTACATGGCTTGGTATGCCTGTTTTATTGTTTTGTAAATTATTGCACTTGAAGTGTTATCGTTTAGAGAAGCTAGTGGTATCGTTTCAGACGTTTATGGGCAAGCCGGTAGAATGTTCCTTAAGAAGAACTTCAAAGGTTATTCTGGATGCATCGACTGCACTGTAATTGTTGCCGTGATTACAACTGCAGTAGCATTCATCTTTTGCCTATGGCCTTCCTCCTTTTCCCCTCATTCCCCCAATATTCCTTGTCAATCACTTGTTTCAACCGCTCAACGGTCGCCTGTGAACGCACCACCAGTACTCTTCCCAACGAGTTGCTTGAAAGCCTCTTGTCGTTTCTTCTCCACATCTCCAACACCAACCTGTCGAAGAGCACCACCCCCGATATACGACTTGAGTTGGTATTGAAGTTCATGCTCCCTATGAGCATTCTTCCATTCCCTCAGGCGTTCCGTCCGCTGTAGAGCTGCCATCCGTGATGTCGAATCAAAGTCATCGGGGTTCTCAAATATCCGTCTTTGAATCTCCATGGCCAATTCCGTTGCTTCTCATCCTCATCCAAACCCACCAGTGGTAACAGAAACCATTTCCTCCCTTCTCATCGATCCCACATTCCTGTATCCCTTGATGATTTCAATAAGAGTTTGGGTAAGACTCTTATGCCCTAAATCCATATTGACACGTCTTCCTCTAATTTCTTCAAAAACCCTGCTCTTTTACGATCTCGTTAAGTGCTCCTCCCACTTTTTTTCCAAATGGGCTTTTTGGTTTCAAGGTCTTGGCCACGCTATGGATGAGTGACTCTATCTCAGATGATCAAGAATCACGGCATTCAAGTAGTCCTTTGATGGGCTAGCCGACGTTTTGACCGTCGCAACGGAGGTCGTCAAGGACCAGTTCAAGAGCTTTAAGACGATCGTGAAGACTCGCGATATGTGTGTCGTATTGAGACCTTGCGGGTGCATTTGGGCGACAAGTCCCGCTTCCTTGGTTTTTAAGCCAATTTAGCGATTCAACAGCGGTTTCGAGCCGTTTTGACATATTAGATTGCTTGTCTACTAAGGTTGCATGAAAGTCTTGGAGCTGTGAGTGAGAGATTGTGTGATCTTTGCGTAGTTGCGAAGTTTTCTTTATCTCCACTTGAGCTGAAGCGATATCGGCTTCCTCCATTTTTTCGACCTGTGACATACACGAACACGGGTGCGCCTCTTGGTTTTCGGAGGAGTGTTGACAACATCCGCTTGATTTGAGACACGTCGGATTTACATTGGCGCAATCGCATTCAGTGCAAAAGCGTTGACGTTCCGGTGTGAGAGTGATCATACTCGTTGGGATTTTTAATTGCAGTGTTTGGCTTGATCTTCCAGCCCAGTCGTCTAATTATACAACTATTAGTAAATAAGAAATTGCATAAAAAGGAAGGAGTAACAACTCTGCTTCACTTCAATCAGATATGACTTCTTTAGTGCTATGGCTACGTCTGCGAAGCACCTTTGAATTCAAATCCTTCTTCGCTTACAATGAAAATAACCATAAAAACAACATACCATCAAATCTTCCTTCTGGTCATCCTGCATTAACGTAGCATACGAATCATCCCTAGACACCGGCTGCTGATTCATCATCATCCCAGCTGAACCCATCTTCCTCGGAGATGGTGTCCTCGTTCTGCTCCCAGAAGTACTCGCCTCAATGACATTAATGCTGTAAAGCAGCCTTGAAGCCATCCTCGTACACTCGGATGAATCCGTCATTCCATCTTTGCTTTTGCTGAACTTTGAAGATTTTGAGCGATTCAATGAGTGGCTCAAGTGCGAGATGGTATGGACTTGTGAACCGTAATGGTCGAGCAGGGCTTGGGAGCGTCTGAATTTTAATAGGTTAGTACATCTATGATGAAGGTTGCTGAAAGAAACGCACTGAACGAGAAGTTCGATGTCCATCTCGACGGAGAGATCAGACATGCAATCGGACGAGCCTGTGGCGAGATGCATCAGGAGTCGCTTACACGTTGCGGCAATATCTCTCAGGAGGATATCGCTTTCTGACATGTTGAAAGTTTGTCACAGCAAACAAAACAAACAAAAACAAAAATAAATATAAAATTAAAAAATCTATTTATTTACTGTGTGCAATATGTAAAGCCTTATCATGCGTGCAAGTCAGTTTGATTCTAAGACGAGATGTTAAAAACACGTCATGGGTTGTTCAACAATAAACGGGAGGGAAAGTTATAAATCGAAACGGTACCTTAAGGCAATCAATAGAGCAGTACTTGAATTGAAACTTGTCAAAGCTTCCTCCGTCAAGAAGCGCCTTCCCGCAGTTGGAGCATTTCTTCTGTTGAGCCCTAATTCGTGACTCTGCCGCCAGTGCTCTATTGAAATAATTTAATAATTGGCTTTTTCTTTTAATATAAAATCACCTCTTTCTCTATCTATTCTCGCCCTCATCTCCGGCGTCATCCCAATACTTCCCTCTCTCTTTGGGACAATTTTCCAACAACACTTCCTTTCTGTGCCTTCTCCAGTCTCTTCAACTCCTCCTCTTTTTCTTCTTCTCCTCTTCATCCTTCGCCACCTTTGCTGCCAAAGTTTTTTCGGATGACGCCTCCTTCAAAGCCTTTTGTTTCTCCTTCTGCTTCCTCTTCTTCTCTCTCTCTTTCTCTCTTTGCCTTTCCTCCATCTCAGGTGTAAGCATCGACGGGACACCCGCCCCGTCTACCCAATCCCATTTCGCAGGATCTTGTGCAAAAGCTCGACGAAAGGCGTCGCGCGTATCTTTGTCGTCGGAAACATCGTATGGGGTGCGTTTTTTGTTAGCAGATTCGCGGACAGTAGGGTCACAGCCGAGTGAGAGGAGGAGACCGACAGTCGTAGGTTGAGAGTGGGATGCAGCGATGTGGAGAAGAGACGTTCCGTTAGAATCGGGAAATTGTCCAGTAAGTAGAGCAGAGTCAAACCCCTCAGCGCTTGTGATTGCAGTAATAAGTTCATCCTTGCCTCTCTTCACAAAGTCGATTAACTTTAAGAGAGTTTTTATCAACAGCGGGTTCCTCGGGTTTCTTCTCCACAACCTTCTCCCTTTTTTCAGGTTTCGGTGCATCGAGGAGGTTCTTATTAGATTCTACGGAGGGTGGCAAAAGATCCACTTCCACAATCTTGACCGTCGAAAGTTCCTTATAACACCGTTTAAGCTCTAATAGGGTCGGTCGTCTTGTTGAGAATGGGATGCTGCGAATGCGGTCGTCTTTAAAGCTTAAAAGCGTGTCATCAAAAAAAACTGTGCGCCTTGAACGAGCCGGAACACGCGTAAATATCAACTTGGATGCATCCAAGTATGGTTTCCATAAAATTAAAAGGTCCTTAATTTCTTGCTGAGTAAAATAATTAGCATCGGAATGCAAAGGAATTTAAACTTCTACGATTAGTTCTGCTATACCTGAAGCATCTGCTCATTATAACGACGGAGCTGAGCACCGGCCGAATTCGCCTTTCCTTTCGAGCCATCGTTACTGTATTAAAGAAGCAAAAATGTAAATAGGGATTGACATGCATGAACTACAAAATACCTGCTCTGTGCTCCACCTTGCTTCTTCCTCGTCGTATAACGGTGGAAGGTCTTATGTGCTAACACGGTTCCGTCTGGCGCATCTCCCCTAAATGCAGCCTCAAACACAGCTCCTGCGAAATGCCCAGACCCCAGCATCAAAATTACCCAAACCGGTCCATTGGGCTTAACAACAGGCACATCCACCGGCTTGCTACTTCTTTCCTCAACGTCTCCTTTCTTGATCTTCTTTACAGTTTCTAAATTTTTGGCGGATGGTTGACGTTTAAGCTCGCATTGGATAAGTGAGAGTTCGTCTAGCATCTTGGAATTATCACCAGATTCTACGACCGACTTTGAAAATATGTGACGATACACCCTCATCGCTCTCGCCGACCGCTTTACAGGCTCCAAGTCACTGCCGTCCAAAGAAACCGTCGGGTTCTTCGTGTCTTCAGCTCCAGGAAGCCTAAAGAAATGAAAGGGACTTCCATTTGCCATCCCAAATTCAGCCGCATCCAGGTTTGCTGTGTCAGGCTCATCATTCTCATCATCTGATCCTTCGATGCTACTGATCTCGTCTTGTTCTTCAAACTCTAGCTCCGATATGGGAAGTTTGTTGTTTAAAAGCCGTTGTTGGTTATACCTGTGCCAGTCGGATCGAAAATGAAGACGTTGATCGTCTATCGATGAAAATAGTACGTGGCCGCAACCTGAGCAGGCAAGTTTTGAAGACGTCGGAGTAGAAGTTCCTGAGGATGGAGATGAAGAGGATGAGGGTTGTCGTTGGCGACGTGGAGGTGACCCATTTGCAGCGTATAAAGGGTGGGGGTGGATATCGTCTACTGCAGTGGTGGCGTTGATGGAAGAAGTCGATAGGTTGTTATGAATCTCCATACGGGCCTGATCCAACAGACCCGTTGTTAGAGCAAAGAGGGATGCCATGACGGAGATCGCAGAAATGATTTTTTTCTCTCGAATTGGTGATGAAGGCCAACTTGTCTCTTTCAAAAAATGTACATATAGAATAAATAATATGTATTTGTTTCAATATTCATTAATAATGAGAGCAGAAACTGCGCCGGCCATGTCGTTTTTTCGTGAATCCAAAGTAAAGTCACGGCAAAAATGTGTTAGAACGTCGAGTAATCCGAATAATCAAAAACGTTGGTAAAACAGTGTAAACTTTCGTCAAGTGGCGTTGCCACCTGAATGAGAGCCTACTGAAGTTGAGAGAGCGTCAATCTATTTAACTTTCAGCAACTAACATAATAGTACGTAAACGAGCATCAAA
The DNA here is from genome assembly GCA_025449115.1 of Chytridium lagenaria. Classification (NCBI taxonomy): domain Eukaryota; kingdom Fungi; phylum Chytridiomycota; class Chytridiomycetes; order Chytridiales; family Chytridiaceae; genus Chytridium; species Chytridium lagenaria. The sequence continues at coordinate 9,196 of JAHLKC010000103.1, forward strand.
TTCCAACACGCATCTTGATCGCTAACAGCAGGACGTCATAGGTTGGCATACTACAGCAACCGCGCTTCCATCTATGCCGTCGAATCTAGTGAAGAGCCGATGCCATATGTGAATTTTTAAAGCGCTCGGCTCGCATTAGAGCTATATAGGCCTAGGCGTGGGATAGAATCGGGAGGTAAATACAGCTGAGTGAGTTTCTAAAAAAGATGTACTTAAACTGCAGATCGGCCGCAGTCCCAAAAAAATTATGGTAGCAAAGCTTGTGATGCTTATAAAAGAAAGAACTGACTTCAACGCCATTACTCTTATTTTGATGCGTTCGAGGACCGATGCTGAGTCTAAACTAACTAGCCTGAAATGGGGCCGTTAAAGTTTCTTTGGGAACAATAATGTTTATAATCCTTTCTTTTTGACCCGATTAAAAGCTAACAAAAAGACAACTCTTTAGACGTTATGTCATTTTAGCGTAGTTTAATATCAAATTCTAGTTCTGATCGTTCAACGTCATGTCCAGAGTTCAATCAAATCATTACTCCTTCAGTATGTTTCTAAGATATACCAACATTCTCCACTCTATACTCGATGCCCTCCACAAGCTCTTAGCAAAGTGGAACGAAATCAGAGCACATGATATAGACATTAGAGTGATCATCTTTTTCTCAAGCAGTTTACAAGACATCTTTGTTGCTGCAGCTGGTGATGATCTTGTCAAATTACTTCAAAATCCCAAAAACGTTCGAATCGCTGGACAGACGACATGGCCAAGAAACGGAGAGACGATGAAGTCGAAGGCTCACAGATGGAGCTATTTAATGACGACAGAGGTGGTGATGAAGAAATGCGAGGGGGCGAGGAAGAGTTGGATGAGGAGGCTTTGGCGGCGTTTGATGATGCTCAACAGACAAAGGATGAGAAGAGAAAGTTGCGGAGAGAGTATCGAAGTTTGCAGACTGCGCTAGAAGGTGTGCACTTGAGCTGTTGTCAAGCAACTGATTTTTGTTTTATGTTTTAATCGAGATTACTGTTTCTTGTTATACGTTTTAATTGAAGATGTGTGATGTTTTCCCGTTATCATGGTTCACAGAAAACAAGCTTGAGTTTTTAAAAGCCGATTCCAACAAGCTCACCGAGGTCGTCTTGAAGGCAAACATGCTATTTAGAGAAGGTGATCGTTATCTACTATATTTTCTAAGCAATTCCAACAGTCAGATCAACACAAGAGGCCACTCTCGATGCCAAGCTCCTTATCGCAGCTGCAGAATTGAGTGCTCAAAAAGCTTCCCGACTAAAGTTATCTGGCAACCTCGTTGATCCCGAAGAAATCATATCCCGTGTATATACCATGTTGGGTGGTGTGCAACTGGACGAAACACGGCCACATCGTGAGGATGATTTACAACCACAGTTGGATTGGCAGCTTTTGAGGACGGCTGTTTCGAAAAGTCTAAAGCGCGCGCCTTGTATTGATTTTATGTGAGTTTAGTTTACTTGAAAATGCAATTGTGTTTATTATTATTTTTTCTCAGGTTAGGTCCTCTTGAGGCAGAACCTAAAGCGAGAAAGGAAAGAAAAGAAACAATTCGATTAAAGAAAGATGCATCGAAATTAGTCAAGCCGAAAGAGGTTAGTTTCATCTGGCTTAAATGTCACGATTTCTAAATTCTGGTTTGAAGCTTAAAGCCGACGACATTGAGAAGCAAACCAACGAAACTGCCACCATTGTTAAATTCATCTACAAAAAGTTGAAAGAGCTTGGGCCCACCAACTTTTTCGAATTTGTGATCAACCCAGATTCCTTTGGACAGAGCGTTGAAAATATGTTTTATGTCTCCTTCCTCATCAAGGATGGAAAAGCATCGATTGTGGAGGATGAAGACGGACAACCGTGCATACGTAAGTGTACTTTTTTTCCTATTATACTAAGTCCGGAAAGACTCTACAGGTCGAAATGAGCCAGAGGAGGGACCGGGAGGCTCGGATACGAACAAGAAACATGTTATTTTTGAGTTGACAGAGGCCATTTGGAAGGTGAGCATTACTTTTTATCAAATATAAGTAATAATCTGGCTTTAGGAAATTATTGCAGTCTACGACCTCAAAGAATCATGTATTCCAACGCGGAAAAGTTCTGCCGGCGGTCAACAACAAGATGGCCGTTGGTATGGTTGATATGCATAAAAACTCGTCACGTGTAGCTCTCTTTGACCTCAATATTATCCCGATTTCCTCTGTTGAAGCTGTTTAAAGACCTCAAACCAGTCTGAAAAAGTTAGCAGAATCATTCCCTATATTTAATAAAGTGCTTGTAATTGTTTGCATTGAAAAGAGCCAGTTCTAACCTTTTCACCATTCTGAAGTTGATGACGACGACAAATTTGGTTGCCATCAATTCCTTGCATAATGGAGTTTCCACCACTTCTTGCCCTCTTCTACAGCGAGTTCCATCACATTCAAGGGCCGAAAGTCGTATACGAGATTCCAGAAGGATTTGTTAAAGCCAACACCTTACTGGCAGTCTCCCCAGGCAGAGCCCTCTCCACCCCAAACCTCGCTGCCTCCCTAACACTCTCACCTCATCCCGGCTCATCAACACACGCATCAGGAGGAGGTGGGGCACCACCGGCAGATGCACCCGAAAATCAACTCGATTTCGATGCGATCAGTGAATACATTATACCGAAACCGGTGTTATGTAACCGACTTGTGACGATTTCAACAAAACAATATAAAGTGATGGGATATCCTGTTTCGATTGAAAGTCAAAAGTATGAGAGAAATGCGTTGATCTATAATCTGTGTTTTGTGTTTGAGAAGGACGCGGATGCGACAAGTTATGAGCAGATTGTGAGGAAGATGGCGAGAGTGTTGAGGAGTTTGGAGGTGAGTTTAACCTGTACTGAAATATTACTTCTGTAAGGTAGAGGTGTTTTTAAAGTTGCTTTGCATTAGGTTGAAAGCGAGTTCCTTCATAATTCTGTAACGAAAAGTAATATCCTTAACATTATGGAGCAGCTTATTCAAGATCTGAACACATATTTTGAATGCCAAATCCCAATAAGTTAGTTTATCTTCTGTTTTTTTCTTTTCCTCACAGTCGTTTATATATTTGTTTTTACTCTCATTATATTTTGGTTAATTCGAGGTTAGATGACGCCAACATGATCAACCTCAAGCTTCTCCCGGTTTTTTCAAATCCCGAGCCTGTCCGAGACTGGCAAGTTCCAGTGGCGTTAGTCAATATTGAAAAGGTCATGGACAAGTATTGGTAAGTTACCCACATCAATCTCCCTACAATTTGAACAGCCCCAATGTTCATACTTTTTTAGGGACATGACAATACGAAGGGTAAAACACCTGACTTTGCACAGTGACATTAATACTTTCAGATAGTCCCATTCATCAACGGTGTATTTTACGTGAAAAAGATTGCCGAAGTCGCTGACGTTGAAACCGATCTCGTCCGGATTGCAATACAGCATTTACTGTGAGGGTGTCTTTAATGATTAACCATAGAATATTCTTACTTATAGTTTGTAGATATTTTGGCTGTGTCAAGCTTGTGGACATATTTAAGGTGTTTGCGAATGTAGCCAGAGCTAAAGCTTACGCTTTCTAAAGTTTTCAAATGTCTATGCCATCAATCACAGTCTAAACGGGTTTTTGGAATCTCACGAACTCCAGTCGGAATGCCTTCAGTTTGTGTCAAAACGAGGTACACAGTTCATCTCATATTCAATTTAACATTTGAGCAGATTTGGAACTACCACCACCCTCCTTCGCCTACGTCTTTCGACTATACTGCTCGTTTAAGCATGGATTGACAGTAAAGGAATGGGTTGACGAAAACAACGTGTTGTCTCTCAATATTGATATAAGGTGGGTTCAAGCTGTTGAGTTTCTTAATAAAATTTTATAGGCGATTTATTGTTTTTGGTATCGTAAAAGGATTCCTGTATCGTGTGCGCAAGTATCCGCTGTGGGTTCCTCTAAAAGGCGACGCAGCGGCCGAGATCGATGGATCGGATGGCGAAGTAGTTCGAAGATTTCGAAGGTATATTAAAGGCCTTTTTGCTGTAACCATCTAATTGTAGTTGTGATAGTTACCTGGATGGGAGATGCCATTATGATCAGCTTTGCACCGAGTTTCAGATGTCACCAAGCGACTTAGACGAAATTCTGGGAGTTTCGCCGCACATACGATTCATTTGGCGATGAGCCAAATTAATAACTTTCGCGTTAAGCCCCAATGTACATATAAACATTTACCTGTGCGGGCAGGCAACTCGCAACTTTTTAAACTTTGAGGACAGACAGACACCATAAGTTATTGGCCAAAAGTTACGTGTAGGTGAAGGGCTTTCTAGCCAATCACAGTGTTAACGAAATCAAGTTTGTGTCATAGAGAGATTGTCAACTATTTATTTTAAAATGCTTGAGATATTCGAATATGCAGACGGAAAGTTGCCTGTCCGGGCGGGCAGCTTGCGGCTATTTTGAATTTTTTAAAAAGGAGAAAAAAAACGGAAGGAGGAGCAAGCTTACACCACCCGATTTCAAATATCAAAGTCAGTCAGACCCCAATATTACTTTCGCTACTTCTTGCACCTCGGGGAAATCATCTCCACGAGGCAACTACGAAACAAAAGTGCATGCAATTGTAAGTAAGTGTGCGTCAAGTGAGGAAACGGATATCGATCGTTACCATCATCCGCGTATAGTCACTTTAGAGTGAGATTGGAGGGGGAAAGGGAGCAGTTTCATAGTGGTACTGCTTACGTTCCCTTTCTTTGCAGCATCGAGGGAGGAGGAGATTTGGACAAATAAGATAGGACGGAGTGAGAAGCATTGCTAAGGGATTTTTTTTGCTTATCCACTTACGTCATACTCTAAACACAAAAGACTAAGATGCCGGTTGTTGTGTGCAGATGCCCTTGGATGTATTTGCACAGTAGAACTATTTTGCCGAGGGATAGCTTACCTCCATCCGTAGCCGCTTTGGCAGGTTTTGGTGGCATTAGCTAATCATCTTTTTTAGGCAAGGTCGTTCTGTATTGAAAGCCGTCCAACACTCCTTTGCCACAATCTTGAGATGTAAGTTGACGCATCGTAAAGGATCGCGTGACCCTTATTGAAAGTCATTGCTTTCCAATCTGATCATACTTCACTAGATTTCGTCTTTGAAATGGCTGGCCCAATCTCCCCTGATCTTAACGACAACACTGTTTGTCGTCGGTGTGTAGTCTTACTTAACGATTCTTTATTTCGCTTTTTTTACCTTTAACCGATTACTAACGCAAAATGTGGCTTCTTTATTGTCCGTCCAGTTCTTGGTGCTTCCGGTATGTCTTTCTATATCGTAATAGTACCAACCTGTTGCTGATGTCTCTCGATTTCAGGTGACCTTGCTTTTAAAAAAACCTACCCTGCGCTTTTCGGCCTGTACAAGAATGGTTTCCTTCCTAAAAACTGTCAGATCGTCGGATACGCACGCAGCCACATTGAGGCCGATGCATTCCGGCACAGAATCTCCTCAAAGATGAAGATTGCGAACGACGCTGAGCGCGGGGCTCCTGAATGAATTTCTTATGAAGTGCACCTACGTTGCTGGTCAATATGACGAGCCAGCATCCTTTGAGAGGCTCAACTCTTTTATTGAAAGCGTTGAGACTCCTGTTCCTGGAGGTCGTCATCGTATTTTTTACATGGCGCTTCCGCCTTCGGTTTTCATCCCGGCTTCAAGGGGCCTTCACGAAAAGTGCTACACGAGGAGAGGGAGCAACCGTTTTGATTGTGGAGAAGCCTTTTGGAAAGGACTATGATTCGTCCAAGGAGCTTTCCAAGGCTCTCGCTGAGCACTGGCTCGAGGACGAGGTGGGATAGAATTGCTATGAAATTTAAGCTGTGTGGCGATCGAAGACTTATTATTTGTTGTGCGTCTGTGTGCAGGTTTATCGTATTGACCACTACCTTGGCAAGGAGATGGTTAAGAGTATGATGATGCTTCGGTAAGATTTTATGTCCTTTCGTGTTTCCCTTCCGCTATGCGTTCAATATTTCTGACAGTTGTAAAATAGCTTCGCGAATGTCTTCTTCGGTGCTGTCTGGAACCGTTTCTACATACATAATGTTCAGATCACCTTCAAGGAGAAGATTGGAACCGAGGGCCGTGGAGGATACTTCGACGAGTTTGGAATTATCCGTGACGTAAGAAACTAAAGGTTGTCACAAGCAGCTCCTTAACTCTTTCGTTAGATCATGCAAAATCATTTGCTTCAAATTCTGTCAATTGTAGCTATGGAGAAGCCCGTTTCTCTTGACGCCGAGGACGTTCGCAACGAGAAAGTCAAGGTTTTGAGATGTATCAAACCCCTTACCGTCGATGATGTCTGTTTGGGGCAGTACACTGCAAGTCCCGATGGCAGGGAACCTGGATATCTTGATGACCCTACCGTCCCGAAGGGTTCTGTCACCCCTACTTACGCGGCCGCCGTATTCTTTATTCATACTGAGCGTTGGGAAGGTAACTATACACTCTTTTCCTTCAAAATTATTAGCCCACGTATGGCATTTTCTTACACTCTTTTTACAATATACAGGCGTTCCCTTTATCCTGAAGTGTGGAAAGGGTGAGGATTTTAAGCTTCTGGAGTTTTTATTTCCGAGATTTTCTCGTACCACATTCATCTTATTGACATTTTTACTCCTTGCTTGTGATCATGTTTTTGTGAAAGCCCTCAATGAGCAAAAGGCGGAGATTAGGATCCAATTCCAAGATGTGGCGGGAAACATCTATTCGAACCTCGCCAGAAACGAGCTCGTCATCCGTGTCCAACCCGATGAGGCCGTTTATATGAAGTTTATGAACAAGCAACGTACGGCTTTATTGATTTCGCATTGTCTCCTTCTATAAATTAGCATTAACTTTTGTTTATCTTCACAAATCTCAGCCGGCCTAAGCTCATCGAGTACTGTCTCTGAGTTGGATCTTTCCTACTCAAAGCGTTACGGCGACCTTAAGATTCCTGACGCGTACGAGTCCCTCATTCTTGATTGCTTGAAGGGCGATAAGAGCAACTTTGTCCGTGGACGACGAGGTACATGATATTTCTTGTTAAAATTTAGTGAGTTCTGGTTCTAACCTCCTTCCAAAAAAAAGCTTGATGCTGCTTGGAGGATTTTCACTCCTCTGCTTCACAGGATTGAGCGTGAAAAGATTCGCCCTGAGCCTTACGTTTTTGGAAGCCGTGGTCCCGAGGGTGTAAACCCTTTCATCGAGAAGCACGGTTACCAAAGGCACGCAGGATATGTTTGGAACCCTCCCAAGATTTAAGCTTGTAAATTTAATCGAGGGCGCTTTATGCTGGCTCTTTTTTGTTTTTTTTTAACCTGCACTTGATTTGCACTTTTTATCTGATTTACTGGTCGCTCCCCTGTCTCGTAGCATTTTTGTTGGGACTATACGTCACCTCCTTTCTTTTTTCGTGTCTTTGGCGGGAAGCTTTTCAGTTTTTTTTGGTCTCCTCGTTTTAACTTTTGTAAAAGCTCGTGTCTCTTCCCAATTTTCCCTTTTAAATCCCCTCGTAAATAAACAAAAAACAAAAAAAAAAAAAAAGAAAAGAAAAGAACAGTATATCGGCACACATTTAATTTAACAACAAAAAAAGGGGCTTTGGGTGGGTGGTAGTTCACCAATAGAAAAAACATACGTCGCCACCATTATCATCATCATCATAATCATCACCATCATCATCCTCATCATCATCATACACTGCCAACGCCACCTTTAACGTCAACCACCACCATCAACGTTATCATCATAATCATCTCGCCATCATCCTTCACAAAGGAAAAAAAATAAGGGAAAAGAAAATCCAAGAGATCATACAAAATAAATATTGGGGAAAAAACGTAACGATGCTTGCGAAAACATCACAGAACATGATGAAACATGAACAAAATAAGTTCAAAATTCAAAGGAAAAGAAAGAAAAGCAATAAAAACAATCGTAAAGCCACACAAAAATGGGTATTCAAAACAAGAGAGAAAAAATATAAGAAAATCACTGTTTTAACCACTCAGACGTATCGATATCAACCTCAAACGTCATGACTGGAGGCGACTCAGCATTCCCACCCGCCCCATCACTCAAAACCAAACTCTCCCTAATCACTGCAACACCTCCCACCTCATTCCCCGCCTGACTCCCGTGCGATGCCGCTGAAAACACAGGCGAAGTCGCCAACGCCCCCATCACCTTCTTCTCAACCTCATCCCCTAACTCGTCCACAATATCTCTCAACATGACCGTGTTCTCTGGCATGGCAACGGTATGCCCACAAACACCCGTGTTGATGAGCGGGAACGGCGGGACCCATAAAGGATGAACTTTTGAGGAGGTCCCGAGAAGCGCTATCACCATTTCACCGTCATCAAAATCATCGCGAACTCGTTTGCCAGAGGTTTCAGAGGAGGATGAGGGTTGGAAGGTTGGGAGGAGGGTTCTTGCGTGGAGGTTGTGAAGGAGGATAAATTTGAAGCAGAGGTGGCAACACATTTTTGAAGATGAAATGCGAATTTTGCCGTTTGTCGGAAGGCGCATGTGGGCAGGAGAGGGCGGAAAAAGTCATCATGACAGGATGGAGAAAAATGGGTGTTTTGGTGGCAGAGGTCACAGATTGAAGGATATCGTCGACGTGACGAACACGAGCGGGTTGACTCGCGGTCCATTGAGATATGAGATCCTCCGATTGTTTCCCATCGAGACCTACATGCGATTGAAGAATCGATTTAAGCTTTGATCTCGCAGCAACGCCTTGCTCTTCCATCTCCATGGCCTCGCCCACCTCCACCCCAAATGTTTCTTTAAATATCCCCCATCATCCACGAAATCCCTTCCATCCATGAACGAAACATGCGAAAGATCCCCAGCGAGAATGCGATGGCGGTACTCTGGATCGCAGCAAGCCCGTACCAAGGAAATAGTCCCAGCAGCGACTGACGCGATTTTTGAAAAGCGTCTTAAGAATACGTCGTCGGTCTTCAGGAGGGCATGCCCAGAACCACGACTTTCCAAAATCGGATCTTCCGTCACTTGACGCGTCTGGGTGTGGTGATGACGTTGAGTTGGTTTTTCGAGAGCGACTGGAACCACTCATCAGCAGCGAGGTGCGTGGTGATATTGGGGAAATGGGTGAGAAGAAACCTTTGCCAAATGGTGAAATCGGCGAATTCAGGCCAGCCCGTTTAGCCTTATATCCACGTGGACGGTTGCTTTGAATACCACCAAGAAACTTTTCCAAGTAGGCGGAGAGAGACATTAAGCTTTCCACCATATGCCCAAGATGAAGATGCTCATCCACAGCTGCAGAGCGTGGGCCCTCATTTATCAACTGCTGTCTGACCGTTTCAGGATTCAAGTTATTCCCTGAGGCCGACGTTGCTCCAAAAGATGGACGCTGGCCGGAAGAGATACCTCCATCTCCCGGATTCCCCAAATGTCTTGCTCGAAGAGAAGACAATGCCTCTGTGTCGTCCAGATTCACAATCCGCTCACATGGTCCAAGAACAACCTTTATCCGTTTCCGAAGTTCCGAGACGGGTAAAGGGGCAAGAGGCGCAACCACGGGAGGGCGGCCTGCATCTCCCAACGACGAAAGTGTTGCAGCGGAGAAGGATGGTATCGGATCAGAGTCGACGCGCTTTGGGAGCGTAAGAGGTGGTGGCAATATCTTGATCGGGGGAGGGGTGCCAACGGCGCGAGGTGACGGCGGCGTTGGTGATAACAGATATTTTGCTGCTGATCCTTGAACCGGAGGTGATTTCAAGCTTGAAGCAGAGAAGAATTCCTCTTCTTCTTCTTCGGCTCGTGATGATTCCAGTTTGCGAGGTGGGATGGCTTTTCAGGATCATGTGCGAGAAGATCATCTATGCTGAGGTTTACAGAAAACGATGCATTTGATGAAGGTGGTGACGACGCCGGCGTTGACGCGCCACTTTTAAGAGATTCCAAAGCGGGGTCGACAAAGCGCGGCGATACTCCTTGAGATGGTGTTTGATGACCCTCAGCACACGTCGGAGTGGATTCTCCCAGAACAGCCATCAAAGACTCCAAGGCTTCCTCTGGTAGGTACAAATGCGCTTCTGGATTCGCATCAAGAAACCCAATGAGGAGTGGCATGGCAGTCCTCCACGCCTTTCCCGATAATCTCATAATCCGTTGAAGTACGTACAGCATGACGCCAAACACGAATCTACGATTCAAATCCTTTGCTCTCGGGTCTGCCTTAAATTTTGACCATCGTAGCCCCAACCCAGCCATGGACTTCATCATTGTAAGAAGCCAGTTGATGTGGATCTTCTCCCGCTTTCTCCACAAAGTTTGCTGGTTGCTTGACTTCATCGACTCTGATCTGTTTAAACAAAAATCCGACTATCTCCCGGCTTTGCCACCGACCACACGTAGCCAGAGTAAACGGGGACAGACACATTTCGTTTTGTTGACTGGTCACCTGATGCATGAGTTTGAAAGCCAACAGGTCTCCCATCAGATGCATCTGATTCCAGGTCATCCTCATACCCCTCTGCCACGAGCAATGGGAGCAGACCGTCAAGCAATGTGGGACAGGTGGCATCCCAAAGATGCATCGGGTTGGAGTCTTTCCTGAGGTAGCTTGCTGCTGCAGCAGCTACCAACGAGCTCGACATACCATGATCCTTGGAAGCTAGCAACTTGCTGACGGCTGGAGCCGGGCGTGGAGACAGAGGAGTTGATGGAATCCCCCCAGGGTTGTAGAGCCGGGAAGAGCAATCCCGCGTTTGCCGCAGGTGGTGGAGGTGGAGGTGGAAGAGGTGAAAAGAATGAGAGAGGGAGGTCTGGTGGGATTTCTAGAGGGGAGGGGAATTTGATCTCCCTCATGATGCATCGCTCTCTAAGCGCATCGTTGATGACCCGAGACTGCACAGATGAAATCAACGTCATATCAACGAGCCTTCGCTCCAGCATTTCCCTTAGGGCATCTGATGATCCCTCTGACGACGTGTCCGTCGCAGCATCTTCTGCAGCGCGGTGAAGACGGCTGTTGTAGCCTGTCGTTGAGCGCTTCCGATGGTGAATGAACTTTGACATTGAACTGCCGCAATGTGAAGGAATCACACGACTATATACCAAAAAAAAAAAAAGGAAAGTTTTGAAATTGATTTGACTGGAAGTTGGACAACCTGCCATTATTAATGGAATCGAATGGAAAGGACTTCGGCGGCGTGTCTGTCCATTGGACGCGTCATCGTTTTGGCGTTATCGGCCATTAAAGAAATGTCAATAACGGAGAATTAAAACCCTTTCGGTGATTTATCACGCAGCAGAAGGTGAAAAGGAAGAATAACACCCTGCAATGCCGTCATCTATCACGGTGCATGACCTCGCACAACCCGCAACCCCACATCTCCACCAGCGATACCCTCATATCTCCAGGCAACCACGGGTCCTTAAAAAAGAGTTGAACAGTTAAAATAACGAAATAGGATTCACGAGAATAGCTTTCACTTGTAGTTATAAATTAATCGTGAAAATAATGAAGGAAATATGTCTCCCATAAACAGCGCGCACATTTCCTTCAATTTTCACCTAAGTTCACGCCTTTCAATACTCTTCAAAAGCAAAACCATGTTTTTTTATGGTTTTTTTTTTTTCTTTCTCATCACTATACACATATACGTCATAAAGATAAATATCGGTGAACATGGAAATGGAAAATACTCAAACTTTGACGCAATCTTCAGAAAAATATTCTCTGTCATATTAACCAACTTTTTGGCTGGTTTTCGTTCTGTGGTACATTTATATAAAGAAGGCATTACAATCTGTAACAAAACTAGAATAATGTCCTCCTTTGGGATCACCCATACTCCGATTGAAACAAAAAGGTGTTCGCGCATGCTATACTTGAAGATAGGATTGCATTCCGCAAGTATCCTCCTTTACGAAAAATTCGACAGCCACAATTAATCGACGACGATGTTTTCATACCACATAAGACTTCAGCCAAAAGTAATTAGCGCACTTCCGAATCGCGGCAACGATCATTTTTGTCGTGTTGCCTAAGAAAGAAAAAAAAGAGGTGTTGATATATAGCTCGTTTTAAGGGCTGGTAAAGGGTTTGATACTTCATGGAACTGTTGCAAAAATGGGAAATCGAAATGCTGTTCATCAGATACTTTCCAAACTTGTTTTTCATCATGGTATTTCGGCCGACGCGACGATCAATGACCCTTTGGATATCACGTGTGTCTTTTTTGGGAAGACGGGATGGTGGGAGGGGTGTTGTTGCTGTCGTTTCCATCGTTTTACAAAGTCTACGATTGAACGTTGTAACGCGACTGGATTGAAAAGACAATGCTGAATAGGGTGGAGGTTGAATGGTGCAAGTGAATACACTGGTTGTTTCCGTCGTCGGCGTATGTCGCTATCAAATTACGATAAAAATGTTGTATCGCGTCTTGATCGGCAGGGATGATGTTAGATTGGCGGTGATATACACGCGCGTGGTGTTAGTAGGATGGTGGAGTTCCATTCTTTACTTCATCGTTAGAATACTTTGTTGTCTGCTATCGCATTATACTCGTTGGGGACACGTTTTCGACATGAATGAGATTTGGGTTGAGGTCGGAGTTCATGTTTAATTACCTTTCTCAGGGATTGGAAAACTTATGGAAGGCTTCTCGATCGAAAAACGCGTCGTGTTTATATTTCATGCAGTCAGTTATTCACATCGTCTTAACCTGTTACAAGTTGTAGCACGTCTTGATTCGGGGAGATGATCATGGAGAGTAATATAAATGATCTGTTTCACGTTGTAGCGCGTCTTGATTCGGAGAGTTGATCATGGAGACAGTGGGCTTAAGGATGATCACCGTCTTTACCTTTTATTTCTGGTGGAATACCCGCGTTCATATTTTTCGACATTGAGAGGACGTTATTATTTCGAAAGTAAGATTGTGGTGAAATACTCGGCGTATGATGTGCTTTTTATCAGAATACCTACGATGTTTGAAGCGCAGGAAGCCACGTTGAAAGAGGCCCGATCATCAAGCCAAATGTCCATCGATCTTTTGGTGTTGTGTTACACAGATGACGAGCCAGAACACGTTGTTTTAAGGGTAAGTCACGGCGATGAGGTTGGTGAGCGCCAATTGAGGCGAGGGAGCGGGTAGAATGTTATGTTATTGCGATTTGTTGATGGTGGCGATGGATGGTGGGTTTGTATGGGAGAATGGAAGGAAGGTGGAGATTGCGAAACAATGTTTGGGTGGTTTAAATAAATGGGGTTGAAGGCGATGGGGATGTATAGCGGATTCAGTTGAAAACAGAGAAAGGAGTATTTATCGATGCTGCCTCTAACGTCGATGTGGGATCTAAAGTGTTATTTGTCTTTGAGTTTAACAGCAGACGCTTTATAATAAATTCACTGAGAAAAAAAATAATTCGGGTTTGATCGGTGAACCAACCGTGAAGAATTACAACGGCCTGCACGGAAATAAGGGCCATCATTTTCAACCACCGTCAATACACGTCTCAGTTTTATTATAGAAAAAAAAGAAGGAATAGTAAAAAAAGAAACGTCGTCCATAACCAATCTTTCAAACTAAACCCAACACTGCATCCAGGGATCGCATCTATATTTCAGCTTCCTCTCGCTCCCAAAATCCCGATCCTCCACTGCGCCACTCACGCGTCATCCACGCATCCCACGCGTATGGGTCTCGCAACCCCCATTCTCCATTTTTCGACATTTTTTTCATTCCTTGTACCGCAAGCAATCACCCATTCATTGACGCACACCCACAAAAAAGAATAAACAACACCCCCTCTCCCCTTCTCAAACAACGTCCGACCCAACCCCACCCCCTCGCGAGTGTGCCCGAACGTTGCAGTACAAGCATCGCCGGACGCCGAGTTGCGAGTATCCGAGTAAGAGACGGAGGACGGACGTTGTGGAGAGTAAGGAAGTGGGGGGAGGGGGACGGGTGCTATGCCTTCGCCTGCGCCTTCGATTGGGTGATGGGGGAGGGAGGGAGTGGTCGGGGAGGAAGTTGTGGAGGTGCCAGGTTAGTGATGGGGTTTATTTTGTGGAGATGTGGGTGATGGGTTTTTTGGTTTGATGTGGGCTTTGTTGGGTCATGGCTTTTGGGTCTTGTTTTGCGGCTTCGGGTCCTTCTTTCATGCTATTTTTTGCATCCTGATCTTTTTATTGTATGCGGACTTGCATGGTTGAAGAACATGCCGCCGTCAGTCCATTTTCTTCTTTGTTAACATGGACTTCCTTTTACCCTTTTCCAACAGAATACTTTCACCTCGTCGACTCAACCGTCCTCACCCACATGATAGCCGACATGCTCTGCCGACTCACCTCCCACAATGATCAGATCCCACTCACTCAATCCAACCTCACGCGCTTCCATTCCAGAGCTCCACCAGCGATATCGATTGGGGATTACTTGAAACGTATTGTCAAATATGCATCTGTCGAGAGGGTGTGTTTGTTGATATTGTTGATTTATATCGATAGGTGAGGGATTGGGTTTTTTTTCTTTTTGGGTAGAGATGTTGGATCGTTTGTTGGGTTATTGGAGTGACGGTTTGGAGTTCAGAACTTACCAATTTTTTTTGTATTGTAGAGTGTGTGAACGGAATAGGGCGTTTACGATATCTAGCCTTACTGTGCATCGGTTTATCATTACCGGAGTAACGGTTGGAGCAAAGGTATTTAAGATAGCCATTATCCTACCCCACGTTTGGCTATTGTCATACAACATTCAAGGGACAAGATCATGAATTAAACCATTCTTTTATTGTTGTTAAAGGGCTCTCTGCGACTCATTCCTACAAAATTCAATGTACGCCAAAGTTGGCGGTATCTCGACCAAAGAGCTCAACATTCTTGAACTCGAATTCCTCTTTCTTATCGACTGGGACTTGACAGCCTCTGCCGAACGCCTCCAAGAATACTATCTCAACCTCGTCCGCCAACACCCCAACTTTAAGCGCGCCATCCCCTCCTCCATCCTTTCCACAGCAACAACACCCATGACAAATAGTGTGTTGGGTTCATTGAAAAATGACGATGAACCGAGACCCACATCCTCCTCTGCCTATGGGATCGGAGTGTTGAGTCAACCACGGAGCGTACCCCTTCAGCCTGCAGTTTCGTCATCATCAGTATCATCTTTAGCTTCTATTCAAACTACGTCGGATTTACCACGCCTTTCCTCTGCTTCGATATCTACAGTTTCCATCACACCCGCTCTCGAGTCTATGGTTGCACGGACAGATCACCCGCCTAGTGAGGATGAGAAAAATACACCAGCGGCGCCGTCAAGTAGCGTAAATACAAATGAGGAAGGGACGGAGAAGGTGCAAGTTGATACGGATTGGGTGGATTGAATTGAATGACATGAATCTTTTTTATTCTTCAACGAGCTCATCTCTTGCATTTTATCAACCATTTGGAAACCCCTCACTTGTATTTCTCCTACCCCCCTCGTTTGTGATTTTTTCTCTCTCTCGCTCTCGATTGATTTCCTCCCTCTTATATTATTTTTATGATAGATACCTGTTTTGCGAATATTCTTTTTTGTAGCTCGCCTTCCGTCTTTTTTTTTTTTCACCATGGATGCTATTAATCCACGTCGTTAGACTCCAAAGGTTTTCCATTTTGTTGTATTGCATATGTTTTCTCTTGCTTTGTTTTATTTTTCTGGGTTTGCTTTGCTTGAAAAGAAGGAAAAGAAGGGAGAGGGGATGTTGTTGAGTTGAAACGTGTTTTCTGCAAAAAGACCCTCATTGTCGGAAAAGACGTTGTTGATGGATTTTTCTCTCTCCTACTTTTTTGTTTTTTTCTTCTTTTTTTTAATAATCATTTTTTTTTGTAATTGCACTTTATTTTAGCGTTGTGAGTGAGTGTGTGTGTGTGTGTGTGTGTGTGTGTGTGTTGTTGATGGCATTTTGTTTACATATACACTATTTTATACGACATTTTACTTTTGTGGTTTTTCTGTGACGGTATTTTTGTCTATGAATTTGTTTATGATGGTAAGGATGGATGATGGTTGATGGGTGTAAAGTAGAAACAGGTGGATAGTTATATATTATGTAGTGTACACGACATGCAAAGTTATTACAGATATTGTTTACTGTTGTATTTATCAATAGTATTTATTAACTTGATGATACGATGCAAAGTTTGGTCGTGTTCATTATTATAAATATTTATACGACAGTTGACAGATTATTGACTGTTGTTGTTGTTATTCTAATATGCTCAGATACCAGCATCGCATAAATGTAAAATTGTTATTTAAATTATAATAATATTTGTATGAACCAATCACATAATTTGTATTTTATTAATTCCTGTAAAATATAAATACGTGATTGTCCCCCTTCCTCCCCTTCTTCTTTTTTTGCGTCCTTGATCCCTAGTATTCAAGACCCATCTTAAAAAACAAGCGTCATCCCTTCCTCTCACTCTCACTCACTCTAACACCTCACCTCTTCTCTTCAAACAATCTGCAAACATGCGTGAATGTATCTCTATCCACGTTGGTCAGGCCGGTGTTCAGATCGGTAACGCCTGTTGGGAGCTTTACTGCCTCGGTGAGTATTGTTTTGTTGCTGTGTTGTGGTCTGTTGTTTGCTGAGCTGTCACCTCTTCAAAATTGTTTGAGCGTGTTCTACATCACATCTTTCTGACTAACAACTATTATTATTACTACTACTACACTCTACTACCAGAGCACGGCATTCAACCCGATGGTCAGATGCCCTCTGACAAGACCATGGAGGTGGTGACGACTCGTTCAACACCTTCTTCTCAGAGACTGGTGCTGGCAAGCACGTCCCCGTACCGTCTTTGTCGGTGAGTAATATCTCTATCTCCCTTCTACGGTTTCGGTTTTACATATCGACGCAGAGCGAGTGGGGGTGGAGGGGATGTGTTGTTTTGCCCCCTCTTTTTGGTTGAGGGAGAGTCAGGCGGAATTTGGATTTTCACCCCAGCATAAAAATTTTCACAATATTTTGGACCAACCAGGGGGGTTCGAAATTAATGGATTGACATGGGTTGTTTGACTGACGGACAATGGCTGCGTGCGTGCGTATGTGGGGGGGATGACAACCCGTGCCATTCGCTCTGGCGAGGACCTTAAACAAATGGGGGTATCTTGCGCAGTAGGAGCGTCCACCTTTTAAGCTGCCACCACGTCTCTTAATTTATCAAGCAAACGCTTTGCCATGACCTCTTTACATGCGAATAACCATTTTCATTTTTGTTTATTAAGACCTCGAGCCCACTGTCGTTGACGAGGTCCGCACTGGTACTTACCGTCAGCTCTTCCACCCCGAGCAGTTGATTACCGCAAGGAAGATCCGCCAACAACTACGCCCGTGGTCACTACACCATCGGCAAGGAGATTGTCGACCTTGTCCTTGACCGTATCCGCAAGCTTGCTGACAACTGCACGGGTCTCCAGGGTTTCCTCGTCTTCCACTCCTTTGGTGGTGGAACTGGTTCCGGTTTCGGTGCCCTCCTTCTTGAGCGTCTCTCTGTTGACTACGGAAAGAAGTCCAAGCTTGAGTTCTCGGTCTACCCCGCCCCCCAGGTGTCCACCGCTGTTGTTGAGCCCTACAACTCTATCTTGACCACCCACACTACCCTCGAGCACTCTGACTGTGCCTTCATGGTTGACAACGAGGCCATCTACGACATCTGTCGCCGCAACTTGGACATTGAGCGCCCCACCTACACCAACCTCAACCGTCTTATTGCCCAGGTCGTGTCCTCTATCACTGCCTCGCTCCGTTTCGATGGTTCCCTTAACGTTGATCTTACCGAGTTCCAGACCAACCTTGTGCCCTACCCCCGTATCCGTAAGTATATTTTTCATTAATTTTTACTTTTCAAATTGTTGCCTTGTCTTTTTATTATTGGGAGAATGCATGCTAATTATGTCTATTAGACTTCCCCTTGGTGACCTATGCCCCCGTCATCTCTGCTGAGAAGGCTTACCATGAGCAGCTCACTGTTGCTGAGATTACTTACTCTTGCTTCGAGCCTGCTAACCAGATGGTCAAGTGCGACCCCCGTCACGGAAAGTACATGGCTTGTTGCTTGCTCTACCGTGGTGACGTTGTCCCCAAGGACGTCAACGCGGCTATTGCCACCATCAAGACCAAGCGTACTATCCAGTTTTGTTGACTGGTGTCCCACTGGTTTCAAGGTAAAAATTTTAAAATTTTAGAAAAATTTTTTTGGTTTTTTTACTTGATGGGTGGGAGATGCGATACGATACGTGACAGGTTGTTAAAGGATGTGAGGAAACAGTGGTTAAAGGACAGAGTGATTAGAGGAGAGGCGGCTGGATCAAGTCAATGTGGTTGTTGTGCGGTAATGCGAGGAGGGAGTGGTAAAATGGGAGGCGAGCTGGTACAAGATCAAGTTGTGTTTAGAGTTAGGGGCTGCAGTGTTGGGCTTCACCTTACGAACCTCCCAGAGCTTATCTACCCTACACGGTTAGGGAATAATCTAACCCCTTTAACAGGTCGGCATCAACTACCAACCCCGACTGTTGTACCTGGAGGTGACTTGGCCAAGGTTCAACGTGCCGTGTGCATGTTGTCTAACACCACGGCCATTGCAGAGGCCTGGGCTCGCTTAGACCACAAGTTCGATTTAATGGTAAAATTTTTTTTATAAGTCCCCCCTTCACGCGCGCACGAAACTCTGCTTGAAACTATGCCCAACTTTTTATTCTCGTCATTTTGAGCCTTAACTTTGCGATTTTCTAACGTTTTTCGTCCATTTTTCAAATTTTTTTTCTTTTCTAAATAGTACGCCAAGCGTGCCTTTGTCCACTGGTACGTTGGTGAGGGTATGGAGGAGGGTGAGTTCTCTGAGGCCCGTGAGGACTTGGCCGCCCTTGAGAAGGACTATGAGGAGGTCGGTACCGACTCTGTTGAGGGTGAGGAGGAGGAGGCCGAGGAGTACTAGATTATTTACATGTTCATGTAATGAATTCTGGTTTTCCTTCATGTCTGTGTGTGTGTGTGTTTGTACGAAATAAAAAAAAAGGAACGTGTTTTTGTGAAAGTGAATTACTGTTGTGAGTATTGAAATACTTGCTACTGTCTCGACTATGTATGCTGCCTTTTTACTCGATGCGCGCGATTGGAAATCTGTTGTGAGTAGTGTTTTTGTATTGAAATATTTACTTGATCTACTGTCTCGACTATGTTTGCTGCAGGTCAATTTTCAAAGAATGTTTTAGTTCAGGCAACTCATTTCTCTGACGGCCTGCCTGCGTGAACGGCCGTCCATTATCTATGCGTTGTATTTTTAAAGAAAAACGTCGTAAGCTTCAGTTGGTGTGAGTTTGTTATAGGAAGAATTCAGTAAGTCGGATAGAGGTACGGTCAACACCTAGCGTAGTGATACCCAATTAACCCAAAGAAACCGTAGGTTTAAGGCATGATTCTAAAAAAAGGCTTTTTGACCAAACACCCCATATAAATATAATAATCTTGATGTTTGGTGTATTCATTCTATGTTACTGTCGCATGAGGTCAGCTATAGACAGATGTGTCAGGAAACCGTACGGAATTATTGAGGTATGAGAGGTATTAAATGAAATAAATAGCAAAGTACGAAATCAACGTTTATTAAAAAAATGACGGATAGGAAGAGCGTGTATATAAGGAGAAACGGTTTCTTGTATGAACGTCAAACATGGATGTGTGTTTTGGCTCTTGGTGTTTCCCGACACTTTTCTAGCTGATAACCGAGTTTTTTCTCGTCGAGACGCATGCGATAATATGGATTGATGGTGAAACTCATTTTCTTATTAAATCCATAATTTTTTTGTTAGTAAACGTGGCTTAAAGTGTATCGTTTGAAGACGAATAAAAATCATAAAAGCGATATGAAAGAGATATAGTTTAAACAATAACAATCTTTACAAAGCATTGGTGTTAAAATACAAAAGTCGATGGATGAGACAGGAATACACCAATTACATTATGGAGCACCCATTATCCAAAAACTCGACTCGAACCCCAACCACCATATCTGCAGTCTTCTGAACATGAACTGGATATATCCCGTCCCCAACTCCCGAGACCTTCCGCTGGACAAGTGGCGTAGAACAAAGCGCGGACAATGAGAGAAGAGCGCAGGTGTTCATGAAGGCATTTAAACATGACTGGACAAAAATGCTTGAAGGATGAAAGAGTATCATTAACGCTTTTGATACGTGTATACGCCGAGTAATAAAAGATGTCTTTGAGGACTTGCCGCCGTATTTCCAAAAAAAGGTGTTACGTCGTTCGAGCCCCAAACCGCAAAAAAGGGTCACGCAGCAACCCATTCTTTCGTCATGGCTGAAATAATGAGCGCAGAGGTTCCGCCAGAGACCGCCAAAGAGTCCGACGTCGGTCCTCATGAAACCGTATCTCTGTTCCTTTTCCCATCTTATGCCTACACCCAGCAACCTGTTCCTATCCCTTCTAGCGATGAAGATACAGACACGGAGCTTCCTTTGCCGTCTCCCACGGCCAATACTACATCCCCCAACGTCCCACAACCTGTAGAACTCCTACTTGATGACGCAAGGCCCGCCTCTGATGAAGCCACCGCTAATGTCAAATCCTCTCCACCAAAAGGTGCCGGAGTATCAACGGTTGACAATGACCTTTCAATAGCAAACGAATCAACCTCTTCTTTCATGTCTGCGCTGGAGGAAGTAGAATCCGCCGAAGGCACATGGCGGCTTACAGTAAAAGGGTGGATTTGCGTCGAGAAACCAGGGTCATTTCGAAAGCGTATTGTCGTGGGAATAGGTCGACTCCTCGCATCACCCGCCCTCCTCCAACGACGAGTGACCCAGAAAAACGATCTACTTCACCAGCACGTGGCGACTATCTTGATGAACGTGCTGGACGGTTTTTCTCCAGGGGTTGCAGACTTCTGCTGTAAAAATTGCGGTGTGTGGTTTAGCGCAAGAGTCAGGAATGAAGAGACGAGGAAGATGGAGATGGCGACTTTGGATAAAATTGTGGAGGGGAAACCAGTCTTTTGGGTGACAACGCAGACGTCGGGACTTTTTGCGGTGACGTTGGATGTGAAGAAGGAAATGGTGAGAAAATGGAGAGAGGAAGCGGATCCGACTTTGTATGATCATAGCCAATTACAGATTTTGGCGTTCAAATCGTCAGGTGTGTTTTTCAGAATCTCTTCCACGTCTTTATTAAGCAGGTTTAACATAATTATCGCCTGTTTTAGGTAATCACGCAGGAACATGCGTGTACTCCACCGTTGACCTTATTGAAGAAACCGGCATTTCCCTCATCAGCGACCTCGACGATACCATCAAGGTACCTCATGTATTTCTTCTCCGTTGTTTAAACACACACCTAGGAAAGTGACGTCCACATGGGTAAACGTGCAGCCATTAAATCCGCCTTTTTCGGTGATGGTATCGCCGTTCCCGGCATGTCAGATGCGTACAATATTTCCGCTCGAAAGACGTTGCCATGCATTACGTGAGCGCGTCGCCGTATCAATTGTTTCCGACATTATTGAATTTCATGATTGCACATCATTTTCCACTTGGATCGATGCATCTAAGAGACATTTGGGCTCCCGGAAATATGTCAACCAGATCTTATAAAGTCGCTTGCATAACACAGATTTTTGAGGTGAGTGTCCATCCTTTTGCCTTCTCTCTGAGACTAACCACGTACTTAAGCACTTTCCCTCCCGTAAATTCATTTTTGTCGGCGACTCTGGTGAGAAAGATTCTGAAATCTCTGCAACCCTCCATGCGCTCTTCCCCGACCGTATCCTCAAAATCTTTATCCGTGACGTTACTTTCCTCGGTCCCGGCGGTGAACGACGACAAGCAGCTGACTCAAGACATTCCACGCAAATTGCGCATGTGCGGAACGTGTTGGCAGGATTACCTGAAGAAAAGTGGTCGCTATTTGAATCGTCAGAGGCGTTACTTTTGGATGAGATGGTGAGAAGGATTATTTTGGATTCGGT
Organism: Chytridium lagenaria; assembly: GCA_025449115.1. Lineage (NCBI taxonomy): Eukaryota > Fungi > Chytridiomycota > Chytridiomycetes > Chytridiales > Chytridiaceae > Chytridium > Chytridium lagenaria. The sequence goes on from JAHLKC010000103.1 coordinate 31,287, forward strand.
GGAGGCGAAAAGAAATGTGGTAGAAAGTGGGAAGGGGGTGGTGGATGAGGTACATGTACTGGCGTAGATGATGTTTGTGAATGGTTTAATCTGTCTATCCGTGTCTTTTGTTTCTCAACTTGGCTTCGGCCAGTATTTGGCTTTTCTGTTTTTAATAACTCTGTTCACATAATTTCATCTGTTCACAATAATTTTGAATCACCACGCTTCACGCTCCCTCATCGTTTTCATTAATCTATTTTTATAATACATGATGGCTTCCGTTTTCACTTTCGTTCGCTTTACTCGATTTTTTGCAACCTTTAAAAAGGTCTTTAAAAAGGAAAATATACTAAAGAAAAGATACCAATGAACATGTATACATTTATATATTTATCCGCATCATCTCTTCCCTCCTCCCGCACGCCTCCACAGCGTCCATCTGCTCCATCCCGTCAAATGTTTCAAACGTCTCACATTCCTTCAAAATCTCAACCCTCGGAGCCACCAGCATGCGTTGTCTTTTCCCTTTCCCCCTCCACGTCACCAGCTTCGACCTCCTTTTTACAGGTCTCTCACGACCAATCACCTCCCTCCAAAGCTTCTTCGCTTCCCCGAGTCCTAAATCCGTCACACACCTCCTCCAAAACCTCTCCCAAAATGTATCATCAAATCCATTATATCCCTTTCCCCACAAAAACCCAACACAAGTTACAGCCCTATTCACATCCACAAGCGTTAAAAATGGCGCCAAGAGAGATATCGGTGGATTCTGCCAAGTCGACGAATTGGAAAACGTCCATACCCTCCATGCACCATCCGGGTCACTCTTTCTGATGAAAAACCGAAGCATTTGCGCGAAAATTGCTTCGGTGGGCGTCACATTTAATTTCTCCATCTGCCCTAATACCATCTCAAATCCTTCCTCATCCCCAGTCCGTGTGCAAGAAGCAAGAAGTGCTGAAAAAGTATACGCGTCCGGGATATAATGGGTTTCAGTGAGTATGTGACGGTAAATGGGGACGAGATTGTCGAGAGTTGTGGTAGGAAGTTTGGCGCGTATCTTTAAAAGCATGTTGTACGCTGTGAGAGGAGGGATGTGCGAATGCGTGTCTGCGACGTGTGTAAGTGAGGCGAGTGCGTGGTCGATGGATGTAGGGAGATGTGCGTAACATTTTGCGAGGAGACGGAGAGCGTGGTCTTTCAATTCAGCGGGGATCGGTGAAGATGGTGAAAGGGGTGGAGATTGAGCATCAAACTCATTCCCACGCTTGAGCATAAATTGACAGACGCTAACTGCAGCGTCGATATTGTCCCATTCAATCAACGCATCAGCAATGTTTGTCATAAGGGCTAGGGTCGGTTTCAAACTCTGCCTATCCATCTCATGAAGGAGTGACATCGCCTGCGACTTGCAATTTTTCTGAATGAGGTGGGAGATAGCGATAGCGTAAGACTTGGCATCAGCGCAAGGAGTGGAGCTTCGGATAGTTTCGATAATTTTTTATCGCCAGATGATGTTTGCGCAAGGGAAAACAAGACAGCGTTCAGCGCCATAGAGGTTACCTCAACATTATGACGTCGGAGATACCGATGAACATACAATACTGTCTCATGATCACCCCTTCTTGCGAGCTTCCACAATAACTTTCCGTAAGTCCACGGATGAAGCGAGAGCTGAAGCTGATTTAACGAGTTCATAATTCTTTGAACGTCGAGAGGTCCAGCTTCGTCAGCAGTCTTTAAAACAATGGCGTCCAGAAGGCGAGGATTATTTGGTCGAAGGATGTTGGCGGTGAAGGTGATAGCGGATCGGAGAATAAGGTTATCCTCTTTCGAGCCCGAATAGCGCTTAAGAAGTTGGACTCCAAACTCAAAAAACCTGGCGTCACGCGGCGGGAGGGTTTCATGTGGTAACAAATTACTACAGAGGGTCGAGCTCTTCTTTGGCACTTCCCCAAAATCAATACCCGCTTTAAACACACGGTCAAAGTGTTCTAGAGCGAAAGCATGATGCTTCTGCTTCACCAAATGTCTTAGAAGTAGCCCCGCTAACGATACGTCTTGGTTTCCATTCTCTAACATTGTGTTGAAATGTCTCAACGCTGCAAGTGCATCATCTTTCAAAATATAAGCCTTCACAAGAATCTGCAAAGCCTCATTCTCGACTGGACCCTTGAAAGCTGCAACAGTTCTTTCAGCGGCCTCAAAGTTCCGATGCCGCGATGTCATCATTGTTAGCACCGATGCCATAACTTTAGGTGAAGGCTTGTATCCCAAAGCCGAAATTACCTTCACCATGGCCAGTGACTTTCGAACATCAGATTCTTTGCAAAATGACATTAAAACGGGCTCAAGAATATCGTAGGGGGGTGTGTGTGTGCTTTGCGTATGTGGCGAATGAGAGAGAGGATACTGAAGAATCGGGTGTCGCCGGTGAAGGACATGAGGGTGTTTTGGTAATCGGTCATTGTAGGCTCCATGTTGAGGGTTTGCATATGGTGGAAGACTTGAATGCAGCGGGTGACAGAGGTTTTTGAATCCAACCTCGAGACTGCATTAATGATCGAGATGAGATCAGCCCTTGTGAGCATGCCAGAGAGCTGGTCAAGAGAAGATGAAAGTCGCAAAAAGACTTTCCACACCTCCTCAACAACCTTCTGCATACTTTGATCCTCCTTGACCCCCTTCAAGAGACTTCTCATTTTTTCGAGAGATTCTTCCGGATTCATAAGCCCCTGTTGCTTTTCGGAAGAGGTATAAGTCCCAGCATCATCCGTTATCAATTCATCCCTGCGCGCTGAAGCCTCAACTTCCAATCTTCTCCGCGCGGCAAGCAATGAGCACGCCATCATGACTTGAATGACAACAATCAACGTCCCGGTGACCATCAATGTTCGCTTTGCGGCCAGCGCATCGCCTTCAATCACCGCCGTTGTCGCTGAGGTTTTTGTTGCAGGAATGGACCGTCTTGGCAGAATCCGAGAAGCTCTTGAAGGCAAGTTAAGTGAGCCTTGTGTCGATGCCCACCGCAGAGATCGGAACGAAGCCATCATCTTTAGACGAGGTAAAGGCAGCTTCATGCTTCCAGATTACAACGCCGACCCACTCTGGTGCTGACCGTCTCTCCTATTTTTTCTTCGTTTTTCTGACTGAAAATTTACAGTACTTGTGATGGCTCTTTACAAGCAGGCTGCAGACCTTCTAGGGAAGGTTGAGGGAGGAAAGGGGAGTATCAAGGGAATTGTGTTTTCGGCAAAGGGAGAGCCAGGGCAGAAAAAAAGACTGTTTGCGTTGATCTGCGAAGCCTTAAAATGTAGGTTTTACTCTGCTATTTTGTGCCTGTTTTAGTCCCTGGTGCTTCCTTATGCATTTATAGATAGGGAGGTCATTGAGTTGATGATCGATGGGGCCGAGATATTTAGAGGAAGTACCAAAAAAGGTGAGAACTGGCATGCATGTTTTCATCTTGCTTGTCCAGTTTATATCCTACTTCCGTAACTAACGTTTTTTTTTTTTTTGTTTTTTGTTTTTTTTTTTTTTTGACGCGGTCACGTACGATCCATTAAAGATTCCACGACCCGTAGCAATCCTACTAGTATATGACCTTTTTTTCGGGAAGGGTCTGCATGACGCGGGCTCGTTGAAACCGTGGATACTTTCACACAAGACGCGGTTGAATGCCGAATTGGTCAAGATCAAGATTAAGCGAAAGATAAAGGATAATGCGGACCTAATACCTGAACATATCCGAAACGCCATTGTGCTTCCAAGATATGCGAGGGTGAATACGCTAATAACTAGCGTCGAAAAGGTGTTGGAAAGGCTGAAGAAGGAGGGCTATACAGTATTGGATAAAAACGATCGGACGTTTGAGATGAAGTAAGAGTACTTTGCTAGTATATTGATAAAATTAACGATCTCATTTCTTTCTCACTCTTATCCTTCCTATAGGGCTAAAAACCGTTCGAATTGATGACCATATTCCAGAAATTCTTATTCTTCCACATAATTCTGACTTTCACGACCATGATCTTCTGCTTAACGGCCATGTCGTCCTTCAGGTACTCATTCTTTCTTGATATATTCTTTGCGACTCGCTCTCATTCCCAGCATTTTAACAGGACAAAGCTAGTTGCTTCCCAGCCTTCATTCTGAACCCTCCGAATGGCGCCCACGTTATTGACGCATGCGCTGCACCAGGAAACAAAACTTCGCATCTTGCTGCAATTATGAAGAATACGGGACGTATATATGCTTTTGATCTTGATGCGCAACGGTTGAAGACGCTGGTGAAGCTAACGGATAGAGCGAAGTGCAAAAGTAAGTTATATTGATGCATGATATTGATGGCGAAGACTGATTAGTGGATGTATGGTATAGACATTGTGCCGAAAAATGGAAGCTTTTTGGAAGTGAACCCTACTGCTGAGGAATACCGGCAGGTTGGTATCTTCCCGCTTTTTTTTCGCAATTCTTTTCTTGCATTCCTTTTCACTTTTAACATTTATTTATTTATTCAGGTGGAGTATATGCTGCTGGATCCCTCATGCTCTGGATCCGGTATTGTCAGAAGGCTAGATCACCTTTTGACAGACTCAAATGGTACGGTCTCATGGTCTTTGACACATAAGCAATCTTCTCACATTTCAATAATTAGAGACAGGAAATGATGAGAATGGTGAAAACGAGACAGAACCGGCAGTCGGGAAAGGCGCGCAAAACTAACGCAAAAGCGCGTGTGAAGGCGTTGTCAGAGTTTCAAACATCCGTCATCCTTCACGCATTTAAGTTTCCTAACGTCAAGAGAGTAGTATACTCGACATGTTCTAAGCATGTGGAGGAGAATGAGGAAGTTGTAAAAAGGGTGCTTGGGGCATGTAAAGGCAAGTTTAGGCTCGCGAAAAATGTATTCCCAGGATGGACACGGAAGGTCTAGATGTTGTTGAAGGACGTACGTAATCTTTATATTGTTGGTGTAGTTGTAAAGTAGCTTTTCTTTCTAAAACAGATGAGAATTTGGTGCGGACAGTACCTGAGGAAGATCATGTCATTGGATTTTTTGTGGCGCTGTTTGAGCGAGTGGGAGCATCACCGCCGGTATCCACCTCGATGAAGCGTGCGCGTTCAAATGATCAAGGAGATGACCAGGAAGACATTGATGGGGAGGTTGCTGATGATGAGGATGATGGATTAGCGGATAATGAAGCAGAAGGAGAAGAAGCAGGGAAGGATGAAACAAAGAATAAAAAAATGAAGAGTAACAACAAGAAGAAGAAGAAGAAGAAGCAGAAGAAGGGGCCGTAATAAACAATTTCATCCAAAAAGTACGCACACTTATTATTGCAATACCAATTCTCTCAGATACTATGCCGTCGCGATGACCGCGAAGACAGTGACGGAGGCGCGGTAATGGACTGTAATTTGAAATCTTTCATGGTAAGGGGCAGTATTTGAGAGCGTCGTGTCGACGTGACGGGCGATTACTCATTTCTGGACCGAAGGCAAGCATGGAAGCAAAAAATTGATTTTCTCTCAATTCGTTTCAACCACCCACCCATCCTCCCTCACTTGTTTACAATCGTCAGAACGACTCAAAAGGTATCGTACCAGATTCACTCTCGTCCAGCCGTCTTCATCAGGCATCATCACCGTCCCTGCCTTTTCAAATTGCGTTGTTTCTTTCTCTCTTTAACGAACTTCATAATCTCTCGTCATCCCGATATCGTTCTCTCTCTTACCATCCCTCCAATATCCAATTTTCCTCTTATTCCTTACCTCACATCTAAGCTCTCGCTTTGTATTCTGTTGTTGCATTTCTGATCCCATCAGTGGAAAAAGAAGACATTGCTTCCTTTACCTCCTTTATACATTGCTTGCATCCCGACGATTGTTTGTACTGATTATTCGAAAACTGCATCGTGCGTTGCATCACCTCATCCGTTAACGTCAACCAGTTTCGTCGTCTGAACTGCATTTCCTTAGAAGAATTAGACACGGAAGCTGCACAACGGTTGAAATAACGATGATTCGTCGTCTTCCTTCCACAACGGCATCAACTGCCAGATCTTCCATACGGGCATCCTCTCTCACCAGTGCGCGTGTGCCCCCTTCTACCACCTCCACCTCCACCTGCCCTCTTTGCGTCACCGCCTCCACGTCATCCTCCTCTCACGCATGCTTCTCCACTGCTCGTCCTTCTTTCTCTCCCACCACACTAAGGATCCCATCAGCATCCATCCCCGTCGAGCACCTTATTCCCTTCCCACCTTGAGACTCGCCAGATTTAATTCCACGGATGCGGCAGGTCAGGGAAAGAAGAAAGAATTCCGCGTCCCCTTTGACGCAGAATGGACCGCCCTCGTAAAGAAAGAACTCAAGGGCAAGGACCCTGAAGCGACGTTGACATGGAACACTGCAGAGGTATGATTTTACGTGCAATACTCGCCGATCCCTTTCCCATCTCGTGTGTTTCTTTCCCGTGCAGGCTTCGGTCTGGACGGTGTGCATGCACAACTGAGAGAAATGTCACGTGAATGATTTGTCGTTTTGTCCCGCGTTACTGACGGAAACCCTGTTTCTTGCATTTTTCGTAATGTAGGGATTCCCCGTGAAGCCCGTCTACACCAAGGACGACGTAGCCGACCTTCCTCTTGAGATTCCTGGAAAGTTTCCGTACACTAGAGGTATGTTACTCTGTCATATGTCTTCATTATGAATGCATTTTAATTCTCACGCTTTTGTTTTGTTTTTTTTTCTCCCAGGTCCCTACGCGTCCATGTACACTCATAGGCCGTGGACAGTTCGTCAGGTACGGAGATTTCCTGTCATCGTCGAAGTTTTTTGTTTATTTGTGGTTGACCTTACGTATTATGATATATACAGTACGCTGGTTTCAGTACGGTGGAGGAGTCCAACAAGTTTTACCGGAAAAATTTGGCCGCTGGTCAGCAGGGTCTCTCCGTCGCCTTTGATTTGGCGACTCACCGAGGGTAATCTTTATTTGTTGGTTCATTTCTCGTTTACTAATTTTTTTGCAGATACGATAGTGATCATCCACGTGTTGCTGGTGATGTTGGCATGGCTGGTGTTGCCATTGATTCGGTTGAGGACATGAAGGTTTGCTTGTTTTAATACCCTATATGTTTTAGAATATGGATCTAATATTTTAAATTACTTCACTTTCTTGATAGATGCTTTTCGATGGGATTCCTCTCAATAAGATGTCAGTCTCTATGACTATGAATGGAGCCGTACTTCCCATTCTCGCCATGTACATTGTCGCTGCTGAGGAGCAGGGTGCCAAGCAAAGTGAACTTGCCGGAACGATTCAGAATGATATTTTGAAGGAGTTTATGGTGCGAAACACATTTATCTACCCACCCGCACCGTCCATGAAGGCCATTGGAGACATCTTTGAGTATACTGCAAAGGTATTGGTCGAATCTTGCGTCTTCTTGTTTTGCTTACGTGTATATATTATAGAACATGCCAAAATACAACTCTATTTCTATTTCTGGTTACCACATGCAAGAGGCTGGAGCAGACAATGTGCTCGAGCTTGCCTTTACCATCTCTGACGGTCTTGAATACGTTCGCACTGGTATGAAGTCTGGTATGACTGTTGATGAGTTTGCACCTCGCTTGTCCTTCTTCTTTGGTATCGGCATGAACTTTTACATGGTTTGATTTTTTTCGTGCTTTTTGTTGTTCTTTTTTTTTTAATTAAAAAAAAAAAAAGGTTGTCGTGATCGTTGACTGGTTTTGTAGGAAATCGCCAAGCTTCGTGCGGCTCGTCGACTTTGGGCGACACAGATTAAGGAGAAATTCCAGCCTAAGAGTGCAAAGTCTTTGCTCCTTCGGACGCATTGTCAGACATCTGGATGGTCATTGACTGAGCAAGTGAGAATATCAGTGATTTCTACAAAGTTTATGAATCAAACTGACATTTTTTTTCTTGCCTAGGACCCTTACAACAACGTAATCCGTACTACTGTAGAGGCAATGGCAGCTACTCTTGGTGGCACTCAATCTCTCCACACTAACGCTCTCGACGAAGCCATTGGTCTCCCCACAGAATTTAGTGCACGCATTGCACGTAACACGCAATTGATTTTGCAGGAGGAGGCGTATATTCCTAAGGTCGCTGACCCTTGGGGCGGTAGCTTCATGATGGAGTCGTTGACGAACGAACTTTATGATGCTGCCAAGATTATTGTGGATGAAGTCGAGGCTATGGGTGGGATGGCTAAGGCTGTTGCTAGTGGGATGCCGAAACTGAGGATTGAGGAAAGTGCAGCAAAGAGACAGGCCAGGATTGATAGTGGAAAGGGTGGGTGATATAATTTTTTGTTTGAAATATTTCTTTGGGGTTGCTCATGCCGCATTTTTTGTTCCGCGTGAGTAGAGGTTATTGTTGGTGTGAACAAGTACAAAGTGCCGGCTGAAGCTCAAGATGTTCTTGCCATCGACAACACATCTGTCAGGAACCAGCAGGTGAGTTGAATGTGTTTTGTTTTCCAATTATCCCGATCATAGTATAACTGTCACTCTTTGGACATAGGTCGCCAAGATCAACGCTATCAAGGAATCTCGTGACACTGCTCGTGTTGAACACGCCCTTTACGCCCTCACTAAGTCTGCTGAAACGAACGAAGGCAATCTCCTTGCTCTTTCCATTGAAGCCGCACGTGCCCGTGCTACCGTTGGAGAGATTTCTGGTGCTCTTGAGAAGGTCTGGGGCAGACATAACCCCGATATCAGGGTTGTCAGTGGAGCTTACAAGTCGGAGTACGGAGACATGGCTGAAATTGGAACGACCATGAAGGCTGTCGAGGACTTTGCGGAGAAGTTTGGAAGAAGGCCTAGGATTCTTGTCGCAAAGATGGGGCAGGATGGGCATGATAGAGGGGCGAAGGTTATCGCAAGTGGATTTGCGGATCTTGGGTTTGATGTGGATATTGGGCCGTTGTTCCAGGTGCGTCTTTTATTTCTCTAAGTTTTGTGTTTGCCGCAAACTCTATTTTTTTGCTGAGAGCACTTTTGTTTACCTTTTTTAAATATCAATAGACCCCTGCCGAAGTTGCCCGCCAAGCCATCGACGCAGACGTTCACGTTGTGGGCATCTCGTCGCAAGCCGCTGGCCACAAGACTCTTGTCCCCGAATTGATCAAGGAGTTGAAGAAACTTGACGCGGATGACAAGGTCATTGTTGTGGGTGGTGTGATCCCACAGCAGGACTATCAGTTCTTGTATGATGCTGGTGTGCACTGCATCTTCGGGCCGGGAACAAAGATCCCCGTGGCGGCGTTAGAGGTTGTCCACAAGGCTGAGGAGTTGATTAGGGATATTTAGACGTTGCTTTTATTTCAAAGTTTTTTACAGCGTTTGATTCTGTTAAAAAGTTTATCACTTTCGAATCATTTTCTTTCTTTCCACATCTTTTCTTCAAAACCGCTTATTCTCCTCCATGCCCCTCCATAACATTCCGCCTTTTTGCTTAGTGTGATTTCCAGCGCATATGAGACCCCAAATTTCTTTTCTCAAAGTTTGTGGATATGTTATGCCTGTTTTTGTTGATTTGGTCTTGTTGTAAGTATTTATACAAACCAAACAAAAGTTTGCATATCAAAAATTGTCAAAAACGTTGTTGTGATTAGACTCGGCGGAGACTGAAACAGCGCATCACAACACATCGCCCCACAGGTGATCGCTCGGCTACCAAAAGTCAAATTGCTCACGCACCGCGCTCGCAAACGTACACGGTGATCGTTCGGCTAACAGGAATCAACGAGAAAACATGGCATCGTCCTCCGTTTACATCAATACAGCGATTCACCTTAACCGACAACAACATCAGTACACCCAGCACCAAAACCTACCGCACCATTACATGGTTGACATAGACGGCGACGCAGTCATGACCGAATCCAACGGTTCACCGATTCCACACGTTCCTCTTCCATACGTCAATTGGGGTATGCCACCTTCCTCTTTACTGCATCAAGGGAAACAACAACAACAGCAGCAAACCATAAACCTCCCCCAATTCCAGACCCTCGGTCAACAACACAATGCTATCGTTGCACCCCAAAGTGAACCTCGATTTGATCTAACAAGTGGGAGCGCGATGGGCTCAGTGCCTCCTATGACAGGGTATAGCGGGATTCGATTTGCGACGACTTTACATAAGACGGGGTATAGCGCTTCAGGAGTGGCAGGGCCTATTATGACGATGAGCGGCTTTTTGGGGGTTCTATGGCTGGGAATGAGATTTTACAGGGTAATACGTGGGTGAGCGGTCTCGGGAGGACTGGGAATGGGAAGAGGCCGGATCCAAGGCTTAAGGACAAGTCAAGGAGCGCAATGCCAGGGACGAGGAAGAAGTAGGGAGTGCTATGTAATGTTTTTTTAAAAAAAAGCTTGGAGCTTCATGGAAAGTTTTGCTTTAAGTTCGGTTGTGGGGCTACAGCAAGCAACGGCTAGTTCGTTTATTGTCGGGTACATGGTTTTATTCTTTAATTGATTTTGACATGGAATAACCTTTTGTTTTTATTAACTTTGGCGGAAGAAAATAATAAAGAAATGTTGAAGAAAAAACTTTGAAGTGAAACCACCCATAGGTTAATAATGTTTGATCTGAAAAGGAAACAAAACGTAAACCTTTTAAAAAAAAAAAGATATGTTTTCTATAGGGGGTTTACAGGCCATGCCATCCTGATTTCTCGCATAGAGCGGTGTAAGGACTTATGTTAATCTGTAGACGACGGCTTCTTCCGTAATTGATTTTATGCCTTGCATTTGCTTTCGAATACAGGATGGCACAATGAATAAATACGAAATGGTAGAAGAAATAGAATTAAAACGAAGAAAAACAAGATAAAGAAGTACTTAAAGCTGAATTTATTTGTTTTAATATAATACTGCAAATCTAATTCCCTTATTTTTAGAGAGACAGACAGGTTAACTGCATTACAAACGAACTGTATGAAATTTTGGACGATATTATCTAGAAGTATTATACGTAAGTCATGTCACTGTGGCGTAAGCAACAATTTAACAACTGCTAAACTAGATGAAGTCCAGCCACGGCCAGCAGCTGCACCAGTTTCCTGTTTTATTGCTTTTGACAGTTGGTGATATTTTGTGGTGCGAAGAGCTTTTGCCCAGGAGAGAAAAGCGGTTTGATTGACCCCAGTCCTTAAAAACGTCTCCTTTGGTCAAGTCATTAGACCAAGTCTTGATATGCAAAATGTGATATAAAAAGGGGGCCAGCATCACACATACTCACATCCATACATTCCATACCCACACGTATACGAACTTAAAACGACTGCCATCTCACAGAAACATGACATTGACACCCATCGCTGAAAGACTTTGGTCCATCCTTGCGGAGCATGATGCTCAAACAGCTCAATTCGACCTTATACCACTACAAAACCAACACACCATACCACTCTATCCATATGCGACGGCTGCAAGACAAGTATCCTTTGCGGTCCCATCTTCACCTGCAAGTCATGCACCAACATTGACTTTTGCGCATCCTGTCATCAAAACACGGTCGAGGGTCACGATCCAAGTCACATGTTCACTCAACGCGATCCAACGCTGATCAAATCGTCTGCAGAGGATGCACTTTTGGCGGCAGGGTTGAGACAATGTTTTGATGCATGTTTGAAACAACTTGATGTTCTCAAGGAAACAGAGACAAAGGTGGATTTTAATACCATTGAATTGCAAGATGGGATTACTTTGTTGACGTTTTCGCTGGGTTCACGAAGAAAATCACTGGGAAGAGTTTTTTGTTGAATGAAGACGGCATCAAAGCGGTCGAACAGCTGGTCAACCATTTTGATTTAAACCTACCATCGTCCAACCAACACTTGATTCCAACACACTCCTCTCCGCATACCCGCCGGAATGTGACCTACATAGAGTATCTCCTCAACCACCCTCAAGTCATCCAAGCGATTTGGTCAACAGTCGACAAGAGAAAGACCTCACACCCCTCATCTAGCAGCCTTGTGTGATGAGCCTGAAATCGTTCGACTCCTCCTCAACCACGTGCGACATCAACGCTGAGATCCTTCAAGATTCCAAAGACCCCAACAGTCCCAGATTCACCCTCCTCCAATTTATGATACAAGGTGGCCACATTCGTTCAAGGCCTGAATCCGTCAACGTGCTGTTGGAATACGGTGCGCGTCTCCCCACATCTGTAGGCCGCAGTGGAACATTTAAAGTGGGTTGGGGTGCCTTTACATCCATGATCCTGGTCATGACCTCCCGATGATGCAGAAAGCCGCAGACGGGTATATTCGGAAGAAGTCTTGGCGTTGGTCTTTCCGACGTTGTTCCTGGAACGTGGCACTGGGAAACCGAGCTTATCGAATCTCCGGCTTGGGGCGAACGTGTAAAGACTTAACGGCATGGTATGGCGGTGAGAAAGAACGCATCGGATCCTCTGTAGATGGAACCGAGACACCATGGTCGGTTCGGTGGATGGTGGTCGTGTCGCTATCGTGGATGCGTTAAAATGGAACCGGTGGTTAAAGCTGGTACCGAGGGTGATGTTTGTGGTTTCGGTAGTCATGGGGAAGCAGTTGGTACCTTTGGCGTTGTCGTGTCGTCGGGAGTTGGAGACGGGATATATCCAGTTCATGTTCGAAAGACTGCAGATATGGTGTTGGGGTTCGTGTCGAGTTTTTGGATGATGGGTTTACTCACCCCACAACCCTCAGAGGGAGGTTGCTCCATTATGTAATTGGTGTATTCCCGTCTCATCCATCGTCTTTTGTATTTTAACACCAATGTTTTGTAAAGATTGTAATTGTTTTAAAAACATCTCTTTCATATCTTTTATAATTTTATTCGTCTTCGAACCATGCATGAGCCATATTTACCAACAAAAGATAATTGATTTAATAAGATAATGAGTTTCGCTATCAATCCATGTCGCAAGCGTCTCGACGAGAAAAAACTCGAGTCAGCTGGAAAAGTGTCGGGAAACACCAAGAGCCAAAACACACATCCATGTTTGACGTTCATACAAGAAACCGTTTCTCCTTATATACACCTCTTCCTATCCGTAAATGGTGTTTAGTCAAAAAGTAATTACCCTTCGAACCTTTTTTTAGAATCATGCCTTAAACCTACGGTTTCTTTGGGTTAATTGGGTATCGCTACGATAGGTATTGACCGTACCTCTATCCGACTTATAACTGAATTCTTCCTATAATAAACTCACACCAACTGAAGCTTACGACGTTTTCTTCAACGCATAGATAATGCCGTCAGAGAAATGAGTTGCCTAACTTAAACATTCTTTGGAAAGTTGACCTGCATAACCCAATCGCGCGCATCGAGTAAAAGCAGCATACATAGTCGAGACAGTAGCAAGTATTTCACTACTCACACAGTAATTCACTTTCACAAAACACGTTCCTTTTTTTTTATTTCGTACAAAAACACACACACACAGACATGAAGGAAAACCAGAATTCATTACATGAACATGTAAATAATCTAGTACTCCTCGCCTCCTCCTCCTCACCCTCAACAGAGTCGGTACCGACCTCCTCATAGTCCTTCTCAAGGCGGCCAAGTCCTCACGGGCCTCAGAGAACTCACCCTCCTCCATACCCTCACCAACGTACCAGTGGACAAAGGCACGCTTGGCGTACTATTTAGAAAAGAAAAAAATTTGAAAAATGGACGAAAAACGTTAGAAAATCGCAAAGTTAAGGCTCAAAATGACGAGAATAAAAAAGTTGGGCATAGTTTCAAGCAGAGTTTCGTGCGCGCGCAAGGGGGGACTTATAAAAAAAATTTTACCATTAAATCGAATTTGTGGTCTAAGCGAGCCCAGGCCTCTGCAATGGCCGTGGTGTTAGACAACATGCACACGGCACGTTGAACCTTGGCCAAGTCACTCCAGGTACAACAGTCGGGGGTTGGTAGTTGATGCCGACCTGTTAAAGGGGTTAGATATTCCCTAACCGTGTAGGTAGATAAGCTCTGGGAGTTCTTAAGGTGAAGCCCAACACTGCAGCCCCTAACTCTAAACACAACTGATCTTGTACCAGCTCGCCTCCCATTTTACCACTCCCTCCTCGCATTACCGTACAACAACCACATTGACTTGATCCAGCCCGCCTCTCCTCTAATCACTCTGTCCTCACATCCTTTAACAACCATTACTCATTACTATTTGGGGGTTCGATCCCTCCGTCAATGTCAGTTGATTCTGATTCTTCGGATGAAGAAAAATTAGATACCAATGAAGTTATTTAAGCATCAGGGCGTCTGGGTACTCGTAAGACAACTGGAAGAACGAGAATACTCACTGATTGTAGTTCAGTTGTAAGTGTTTCTACATCATCATCAATTAAAGACACGGTTGGTTGATCAATGATTCTCTTATTAGGTCTACTTTTTCAGTGCTTGTTCAACGTGTTGTGGCTTGGACAAAAGGCCGAGTAATACGTAATCGTAGAAATAAACGTGGTAATAAATTTGCACTCCGTTCGTGTTCAATATTTATATACTTAAACAAACTTTAAAGATTGTCCCTTCATACCCAAGAACTAGTCCTAACTTGGTCTTAGCGTTTGTTCTAAGGGATCATCGCTGTTCCCTAAACAAATATAACCACGCGATATCCCCGGCCGATAGCCGGACGCGCCCCTCCACATTCACGCGCCGACGTGCACCATTGCAACAGAAACTGCAACCGAATAGCCGCCACGACCATTTCCCAACCGGACTTGAACAAGATCGGAGCAGACCCATACTTCTTCTGCAAGACCGCCACGTTGTTCGCGTTATCCGTGTGCCATTGGATGCACTGCCCGGATAACTCGCCCACCACCGTCGCAAGACCGAACGCGACAGCTGTAGCCAACTACCACGTTTGAGCTGACGGTCCCTGTCAATAGCGCTGACGCAGTGCGGACACCACTGCACTAACCAAAAATGATCCCGTGTGCAGAACCCCAACCCCGCAGGAAACTGTCACGCACCACCCCCACGTGAGACTCTGCACACCAGACCTGCTCTCAAATGTACTCGAAACCCGCCCACTCTAACAGCGTATCGGCGAACCACTCCAAGTCCTCCCGCACCGCCAACGGAATCGCAACCCGCCACCGCGGATCCATACCGCCCAGCAACCCATATTTATTACTCAGATACACCCTCCCTTGCGGCAACACCAGGGTTAGGGTCAACGTCCCCGCCACCACCGACACCCTCTGCGCCGTCATGAATTTGGAACCCGCCGCCTCCAGGAGCAGCTTGCAGATATCCTGGCGACGGGATAACTCTAGCGATACCGTCCACGACCGCGTGTTAACCAAAAACCCGGATCGCCGTCCCAAACAACAACTCCACCTTCAAGTGATACCCCACCAGCGTGAAACGCGTGTACCTGCGTAATGCGCCGGTACTCCATGCCTCTGGGGTTGCACCAAAAAAGGTTGTCACTATAACTGACGCAGTTGACACACCCCTTATCCACACATACAATTCCAAAGTGACAGCAAGAGATCCCCGCCTCCGCATTCCAAACATAAGAGCATGTTCCACATATAACAAACCTCCATTAACACACCCTGGCGGGAATTGCTGTACGCGGCCTTAGCATCCACATCAACAAAATACAACCAACCGGCAACGCCGCACCATCTGAAGCAGGACATAAACCATGCCCCAGGTAGTCCCGCGACGTCAATGCATTCACGCTCAACAACGAGCCAATCTGAGGGAACAACAAATTGTGAACAGAACACACCAATATAGTAAAAAAAGGATATAGTAAACAACAAAACAAAAGAAACGAGAAAAGTATAAACAATAAACACATAAACCCTATATACATATTACTTCTGCTCGTTCCTAACGCGTCTATATAACTTTAAACAAATACGCATTAGTGACGTCAGTCGTAATTTGACAACAAAAAATCATCATATAAGAGTACACGTACTCTTGGAAATATAAGTGACGCCTAGGCTAAGACAATTATTTATAGTCATTATATCTTTTATTTATAGTAAAATATATCACGTGAAATATAAGAAAACCTTCAATATTTTACACAGTAGTCAGCAACAATCTGATCGTTTACGTCACTTGGAATGGTCTCAATTGTGAAGAATTACATTATTCACATGGCCTACGGCTCATAAGGACATTTTGTCTAAGTCTGTTGAGTTCCATTATATCCCGCGCCAAAAATAATAATACGCGTCATATTGAATTCTCCTTTCTTCTCCCTTTGGGTTTTTTACATTTCCTTTTCCCCGCGTTTATAGGGTTTTTATTGAAGGGGGTGGCGCGCATATGTGCCGTCTATGTGTGAGTGTGTCTATATTTATTTGTTTTCCATGTATTACTTTAATATGAGAGATTCCTTGATTTAATTTGTACCTGTTGAATTAAGTAGTTGATATTGAGTTGACCCTCGCCGCGATCTCCCTTCACTCCTTCTTGGATGGCAGCCCACCCCTCTACCCCCTGCCACCTGGTGAAGCCGCAATCCAGCTGTTTGAAGCAGAAGGCTGCGATGGAGCCCAAGGGTCCTCCTCATTGTCAGTGTCCTTTAGCTTAGGCTTGGTCGGCTACATTCCACCTCTGATGATCCCCGAGCCGGTGATTGACGCTGCAGGCAGGTGATGATCGAGGTTACCCTGTGCCAGCTCGTGAGGCAATGAGATCGTCACGTTCCAAAAGGTGCCATAGCAGGAAGGCAAGGAGGCTTTCAGCCATCCCCAATTGCCAGGAGACGATCTGGTGCTCATATTGGTTTATTAGCAAGGTAAGTCAACATAGAAGATACTAAACACGTTCCCTTCTCCCTTTATAAAGCAGAATCTTGCGATCACTCACCCACAGCATCGCCAAACAACATTAACATCACTTAGATTCAGGAGTAGATCCTGTCCCTAGGTGCTCTGTGGACTTGCTCTGCTGGAGCAACTCCTTTACTCTTCTCCCCTACCCCCTAGTCCAAGCTAGGTAGGGAGAATGGGTCAAGAGAAGATCACACATGAATGCGTCACTTATATAGACGTTGTGCCATTATTCTTATTTTCTTATCCCCATTCCATTCATTTCCCTCTTGAGGTTTCTCATAGTTTTTCCCTATAGATACGAGAGAGGTTTTTAAAGCAGGAGGGGCAGTCGATGAGGTATGCCAACATATGACATGTTACCAGGTTGGTCGAGATGCCTGTTGTTGTTTTTTGATTCCCCTTTATGTATTGTGTTATTATTTGTAGAAAGTTGAATAGATTTACATACACCTCTTTAGTCCTCGATTAAACCGTCTGCACATTCAGGCCAGCCCCTGGTGAGCTGTGCTATCATCTTTCCCTTTGTATTCACTATTGTGTGTTGAGTTGTACTAGCGGGTGCTCTGGTTAGCACGCCGCTGAGGGAGGCTGCGATCCAAACCAAGACATTGTCTAAGAAGATATGAGCCATGGGAATACGCCTCAAGGGCATGATTCCTTCGAACGTTTGGTCAGTATAACTACCTCTGTTCTATTCTCGATGGCTATGACAGGCTATCTAGTTGCCTGTGAGTAGGAGAGCGGCATGAGCAGGGCCCAGCTAGGTAGATGAGATTGAGATAGAACATGTTAAAACTGCTTATTGCGGCGAATATGAGGCCTGGTACACTCCTTGGAACGGGATGGAATCCCTTCTCGTAGACCCCTTTCCCCTAGTCACTTTAGATCCATTCTCTAGGCATTTCCCTTCCTTTTTTCCCTTTATTATTAACAATTAGAACGAAAACCACAGCAACATAAATCCCCGCTGTCACTAAAGGCAGAATAGGGCTTGACTCTTGATCTAGGAGTACTTCCTAGACTCTAGTCTCGTCACCTAACTTGTGGTTCTCTACCTCTGTATGCCAGGGCTTAGCAGAGGGGGCCATAGAGAGAACTTCACACCTGGCGTTAGACGGCCACTGCGACTTGTTACAGTTCCTTGGACACTGTTTTGCAGACGTCACGCTCCCTCAATAGCATCTCTGGCGGGACAAGTTGGCGGACTTTCTTTTTTGTGGTAATTGGAAGGTTTGCTCTTTTCAATAAATTTTCATTTTCGTCTAGCTGGTCTCTTCCCTTTCTCTCTTCAGCTATGGAGTGCCGTAAGGGGTGGCGTGTATGCATTTTTGGCGCGGAATAGCTTATTTCCATAGATGAAACTGGATGGTGTAGTACATAATGCTCAACAAAAAACAATGAATTGAAAGTTAAATAATGAAATATAAAACCTCAATTGCCACCATGTTCATATTCACCATCAAACTATGTCGCATGCGTCTCAATGAAAAAAAAGGCTATAACCACGTGGACCCAGGTAAAGACACGTTAAAAAATGATATAAAGATTTTTTTATATTGAAGAATATGATATGCTGAAATAAAAAAAATCCAGTCGCGTAAATCTCATCTCTCATTCCTTTCACAAAAAGCGTTCCATTTATACAAACTTTACATCAAAAAACAAACAACCACAACATAGCGTCCAAGACTTTCATGCATAATCTATCTCCTCACCCTCAACAGAATCCGTTCCAACCTCGTCGTAGTCCTTCTCAAGGGCAGCCAAGTGGTCATGATCCGAAAAACATAAAAAAAAAAAAAACCACATAAAAAGAAAAGACAAAGGACACAAGGTCAAATAAAAATGAAAGATAAAGTCAAGAAATCGTAAGGTCCCAAGTTTTCTTTCCAAACCTTAAGTCAGCAACTTCCCTTGTTGTAGACTTCCTATCAATAAATATTGGCCTCCCTGGGACACTCGAACCATGCATCTTCAAAAGTTTTTCGATGGCGTTACGCAGAGACTCGTACGGCTTCTTCAACTTTTCCGCTGCATTCCGTCGCCATCGATCCTGCAGAGCCGCCTTGCCAACAAAGTCGTGGTTTTCGTTGCGCAGAAAGGAAAGGAAGGACGATAAGACGGTTTGTCGAGGATATGTGTCGGCCGTCAAGCTCGCCAGGAACAACCAGAACACTGACTGCTGAATGGTAAAGGCTGCTGGGCGTCCGTCCTCCGTACGATGCCACCGGATGCAGTTGAGCCCAAGAGTAATGCGTGTAAGGCAGCCGCCAGGGTGGCCAACAGGGAAGCTGTGCGTGCAGGATTCGTCCTTACAAACCGACTTGGATTGGAAGGCACCGCATATCAAACAAATCATGTCGATTGAAGAACTTCCTGACGGGACCTCAATCTTTGACTTGGTCCGCTCCCCCCACAACCTTGAGACCAGTTCATCATCAACATCCACCCCATCCTCCAACATCACTCACCCCTCTCAACCAACCGCATCGCATATGTCCACCGAGCTTCACGCTTGTTCTCTTCGTATGCAGCTTCTATCAACTGCTTTCGCTCTTCTTCGCTCTTCAGGTTAAAATCAGGATAGGCGCGAGCGGCAATATTGAGGCGTTGTCGGGTCGCTGCCAAGTGGTTGCCGATTCCTCTCACGTGGCTAACTGCACCACCACCTCCCACCGCCCTGTCAACCGCTGGCCCGACGTCGGTGCTGTGCAGCCAATGGTCTTTGATGCTGTCGTCGGCATCCCAAATGTCCTGGCATACCTCTGCCAACCTCCGAATCTCCTTGTATGTCTATGTATTAAAAAACAGGGGGAAAAAAGAAGAATGTAAGAAAAAGAGAAGGGATGAAGAAAAGGACGCTGACAAAAGAAAGTTGAAAGAGAAACTAAAGCTAATTACCTCTCCAGATCTGTACCGGCTAACGCGCTCATTCAACATAGGTAAATCAAGACGATCATTAACCCCGCCACCAAGCTCCTCAACAGCTGCGGCAATCAGCAACAAAATTCTTTGACAAAAACTTGAGAGAATATGATACTGGTAAAAGATGAGACCAGGATGAATGCTGATGAGGTATATGGCAAAAGACTTTGCCGGACCAAGCTGCTGAACGATATCGCACTCCCCAACTGACTTGCGGAAGAAACCTGACCGAAAGATGAGACCACCAATGTGGGAGTCGGGACGATACCCCAAAATGAGAACAACATTGGCAGCCACAACATCAGGATGGGAGTGGATTGCCTGCGATGCCTTCTGAATTTCCTCCTTTGTTGCCTTCAAAAAACTCTTTTCGGAGGTTAAGGTGCTGACGTTGTTGGGAAACTGGTCGATGAATGGAGTCTCTGAGCCTACAATGTCCCGCAACAGCCTTAATGCTCTGGAGAGCCCTGCCTCATGATCCACATCCACCCTTGGTGCCTGCACTTCTTCAAGCGGATTCAGGTTGTGGGCGTTCCGAAGGGGCGGAGCGGTCCCAACCAACGTCGTTCGGATAAAGCCAGCAGGACCGACAACCTTGGCGACAGCCTTGACTCTTTGCGCAAGCGGTAGGTTCTTATCAGCCTCACGGTCAAGCTGATACCAGTAGCGTCCATATGCAGACTTGTTAAGGTGGGTTGCAACGCGAAAGCACGACGATATGAGAAAGATAAGCGCCATCTCAGCGCAATCCCGATCAAGCTGATCCTCAAATGGCCAACGCAGATATGACAATCGGGGTTTGCCTCCATGTTTCTCGCACCCTGCTCTCTCTGGTAGACATTAACAGTCTGTCCAGCATAAATCCGAGTCTGTGCAGCATCGATGATAGTCAGGGTGAAGACTGGTACCGCCTCGAGATCTAGAAACGCAGGACCAAACAGCTTGACGTAACAACAGTTATGACATGTGGCGTGGCGTTCGCGTCTCGCAAGGTGGGGTCCCCCTCTTTCCCAACCGTCAACTCCAAGCCTGAAGGTTCAGCCCCGATTGGTCAAGTAAGCAGCGCACACCACCCAGAAGATTGTAGCCATGCTGCAAGAACACCACGTCAATGCGGTGGTTGAAAGACCATCGAAGCATATGATGGGCAAGCAGTATAAATAGCCTCTCGTCACGTTCAACGGTCTTCAAATAATCAACAAAAACAATGCATTGCTTCGCCTCCAGTCCCCGGCGATGCTCAGCAAAGTCGGTCAACAGCCCTCGCAAGATGATGGGCATTGGCGGGTGCGAGAGCGGGTGCAGGTGCGTGAACATGGGCGGGTGCGAGAGCGGGTGCGGGTGCGTGAGCATGAGCAGGTGCTGGTGGGGTGCGGGTGCGGGTGCGGCTGCTGCTACGGATGAAGGTGCGGCTGCTGCTACGGATGGAGGTGCGGCTGCTGCTACGGATGGAGATGCGGCTGCTGCTACGGATGAAGGTGCGGCTGCTGCTGCGGTTGGAGGTGCGGCTGCTGCTACGGATGGAGGTGCGACTGCTGCTGCGGTTGGAGGTGCGGCTGCTGCTACGGGATGGAGGTGCGGCTGCTGCTGCGGTTGGAGGTGCGGCTGCTGCTACGGATGGAGGTGCGACTGCTGCTGCGGTTGGGGGTGCGGCTGGGGCTGCGGGTGGGGGCTGGGGTGCGGCTGCTGCTGCAGCTTTTGGTGCGGGGTCAGCGGCATGAGCCGATGCGGGTGAATGCGAGGCACGAATACTATAATATGGGGAACGGGAACGGGAACGAGAAGTCCTCCTGCAACGGTACGGTGAACGAGAAAGACGCCGTTCCACATGACGGTTCATTTTTGATGGGGAGCGTTGACGCTTCAGCGTGGGCGAGCGTGAAGCAGGATGACGACGACGATCACGACGAGAAGACGAAAGAGAACGCTCACGGCGGGAAGGAGACCAATGATCACACTCACGGCGACGCCCACGACTTGAGGGAGACCAATGATCAATCTCACGGCGGGAGGGAGACCAATGTTCACGACGACCACGACGACGACGGGAACGCGTACTTTTGGACAACGATTCACCAGCACGAAAAGGAGGGGAACGCGAATCTATAGTCTTGGACACAGTCCCGCATCTTGACGTAAAGTAGACGGTCCACCTTCTATTGAGCAAAAGGAAAGTAATAAAAATGCTGGTTAGATTTCAAGTGAAACATAAGTAAAACGAAAACAAGAACTAATACGCACCATCACATGAAAAAAAACGCTCCAAAGCGTTTGAAGGTGGCGCGTGGTTTTCTTTGTTTTCTAGAGAAAAAAAAAGATTCGTTAATTTGAAAACGCTGTGAGTTTAAGGACCACGGAACATAAAAGGAGAGCAAACACAATGGAAAGAAGGAAGCAAACAGCCATTACCATTGCTTTTTCATTTTCAGACTAGCGAATGACCTTCAGTTAAAATGTGCCGTCGGTTTGACGTTGTTTCAAATGCCAGCCATCACGACCGGACGGCACATTTTAAACGAAGGTCATTCTCTCGCTGGTCTGAAATAACAAAGCGCATGATGGATTGTAAAAGTAAAAGTAAAGGAGCAATAAAAAAAAAAGTAAAAAGTAAAAGTAAAAAGTAAAATTAAAGTGAACAATAAAAATAAAAGGAAAATAAAAGTAACGTTAAAGTAATAAACAAAAGTAACATAAAAGTAAAGTTAAACTAAAGTAGAAGCAAAAGCAATTGTAAAGTAAACAATAAAATAAGAGTAAAAGTAAAAGTGTGAAAGGAAAGGTTAAAGGTAAAAGTAAAAGTACAAAGTAAACTAATAATAAAAACTTAAAACATTAGGTTGAAATGAGACTAATGAGACAAAGTAATGGAAAAGAATCTAGTTCTCGGCTCACCTTCAAAAGTAATGTTTGAAGTGGACGACGACTTCAAGTCAAAAGTAATGTTTGAAATGGACGACGTCTTCAAGGGTGAAGGTTTTCGCGGAGAGTTTGCTTCATTGTCTACGGTTGGTAGAAAAGAAACGAAAACATGCATTACATTCAAATAAACCAAGTCCGAAAGCAGCTAAAGAAAATAAAAGAGGAAAGAGAGAGCCTTAAAAAGGTAGAGACCCTTACCTCTCTCCATCAATATCGATTCGCGGAAAGGGGCTACGAGTAAAGATGAGCAATATGTCGGTCGAGAAGGATTGATATTGAATACAAGTTTAGACTCACGTCTCTGATTCTCAAGAGAGAAGTGGATCTCTTGTCGGTTGGACGACGACGGCATTCTGGCGTTCCCTGTGAAGGCAAAGGTTGACAAGAGAGGTGAACCCTGGGGTCTCGTTGGTATTTCAAGGGTGTGGGAGAGATATGTGTTTTGCTAACGGGAGGTTGTCACTGTGCAAATATTTGGTATTCTTTTTGGCAGCGTTGACGTTTTCGCTTGGTTCATCAAGAAAATCACTGGAAAGAGGTTTTTGTTGAATGAAGACGGCATCATAGCGGTCGAACAGCTGGTCAACCATTTTGATTTAAACCTAGCCATCGTCCAACCAAAACTTGATTCCAACACACTCCTCTCCGCCATAGCCGCCGGAAATGTGACCTACATAGAGTATCTCCTCAACCACCCTCAAGTCATCCAAGCCGATTTGGTCAACAGTCGACAAGAGAAAGACTCACACCCCTCCATCTAGCAGCCTTGTTGGATGAACCTGAAATCGTTCGACTCCTCCTCAACCACGGTGCCGACATCAACGCTGAGATCCTTCAAGATTCCAAGGACCCCAACAGTCCCAGATTCACCCTCCTCCAATATTTGATATTCCGTCAACGTCCTCTTGGAATATGGTGCACGTCCCCACATGTTTGGGCCGCAGTGGAACATTTAAAGTGGGTTGGGGTGGCCTTTCTATCCATGATCCTGGTCATGTCCTCCCGATGATGCAGAAAGAGCCGCCGACGGGTGTATTCGGAAGAAGTCTTGGTACTGGTCTTTTCGACGTTGTTCCTGGAACGTGTCACTGGGAAACCGAGCTTATCGAATTTCCGGCTTGGGGCGAACGTGTAAAGACTTTTACGGCATGGTATGGTGGTGAAAAAAACCCATCGGATCCTCTGTGGAGCCGTGAAAGCACGGTCGGTTGCGGTGGATGGTGGTCGTGTCGCTATTTTGGATGCGTTAAAATGGATTGCGGCGGTTAAAGCTGGTACAGACGGTGATATTTGTGGTTTGGGTAGTCATGGGGAAGCAGTTGGCACCTTTGGCGTTGTGGTGTCGTCGGGAGATGGAGACGGGATATATCCAGATCATGTTCGAAAGACTACAGATATGGTGGTTGGGGTTCGTGTCGAGTTTTTAGATGATGGGTTTACTCAGCCAGACACACCTCAGAGGGAGGTTGCTCCATTGTGTAATTGGTGTATTGATGTCTCATCCGTCGTCTATTGTATTTTAACACCAATGTTTTTGTAAAGATTGTTATTGTTTTAAATATATCTCTTTCATATCTTTTGTAACTTTTTTCGTCTTCGAACCATGCATGAGCCATGTTTACCAACAAAAAGATAATTGATTTAATAAGATAATGAGTTTCGCTATCAATCCATGTCGCATGCGTCTCGACGAGAAAAAAACTCTTCATCAGCTAGAAAAGTGTCGGGAAACACCAAGAGCCAAAACACACATTGTTTGACGTCCACACAAGAAACCGTGTCTCCTTACGCGCTCCTCCTATATTAATGCGTGATTTTTTAAGAAGACGTTTTTCTTAAAAATACAACGCATAGATAATGGACCGTTCAAGCAGGCAGGTCGTCAGAGAGTCGAGTTGCCTGAACTAGAACGTTTTCAGCCATGACGAAAGAATGGGTTATTGCGTGACCCTTTTTTGCGATTTGGGGCTTCACCCTTTTTTTGGAAATACGGCGGCAAATCCTCAAAGATATCTTTTATTACTCTACGTATATACGTATCAAAAGCGTTAGTGCTACTCTTTCATCCTTCAAGCATTTTTGTCCAGTCATGTTTAGAAAATGCCTTCATGAACACCTGCGCTCTTCTCTCATTGTCCATTAAATTTGCACGCTTTGGTCTACGCCACTTGTCCGGCGGAAGGTCCATCATACTCGCAATGACTTGCTGGAAATATCGAGATTAGCGATTTGTAAAGTTAGAAGACGATGTCATGAAAGCAAAGCATGAACGAAATTGCAAGACAATCAAACTCACCCTTCCAAACCATTCCTCCCAACTCTGTCCCTCCTCAATAACGTGGCCATAACCGCGATTGGGGTCAAACCAGACATGGAAGTATGGTAGTTCTTTGGTAAGAGACCGTCGGAAACCGTTCTTTGATGTATCAATAAGTTTACGATGTTGAGACCACTCCTCCTCCGACGCATTTATAGCTTCCTAATCATTAAAGAAGGAAGCTTAGAAAATAGAGCTCTTTTCTCGGCAAGAAGAAGGAAACAACTGAAACCAAAAAAAGTCAAAACCAGAACTGACCTTGAAGTAAGCTGGTGCATCCTCAAACTTATCTTGCGGGACGGGTATACATTCAATAAAGGTATGTCTATGCCACTTCAAATTGATCACTTGTTCAATAAAGATAACACCATTTCCAAGTTCCCAATGCATCTGGATGAGGCACTTCATAAAGTTCTACAAACAAAAGTGTAAGTAACGATAAAACAACATATAAGTTTGGAGAAAACCTCACTCTAATTTCGTCCCACACATCATCTTCCAGCTCCAAAGTCGTTATCGTATGCTGAATTGGCACAATCAGGCAGTGATAAGGTACCATATCGATAAAGTTGGGGAGAGCGAGATAAGTTTGATCCCACTTCTCAACACATGAGTCCTGGGAGGCTGTGAATCTTGATAGCAGAAAGAGCAGTTCTCCTGAGCTGCTTGCGCCTTTTTGTAGTCTATAAAAAACCATTATCAGAAGCAAGTCACAGGAGACAATAACTTTTAACAGAACCCACCTGATACCGCCATATTCCTTTGAAAGGTGACAGACGCCTTGGGTTTTTTCGCGAAATCGTCTGCTCGATCATCCATATAATCCAATCCTTCCTTATATGTGATATCCTTGGCAATCTGGTTCGCAAATTGTCGGTCGTAGCTATCTCCTGTGCTCATCTTCTCGCGTAGTAGTAATTGATTAATATCAGTGTTCTCATCAGCATCCCCAGTGTCCTGTTCAAAAGGAATCGTTAGACCTTCATTCATTACAGAATCCAATATATTAGGCGCTTACGGCTTGTTCCTTTTTCGACGGTTTCCGGGTAACAATCTTGATGGACCTTCCTCACCAATATCCTGCAGGCGACCACGGCTGTCGAGCGTCGGAGGACAACAACCCCGCCCTAAAAAAAGCACAAGTTAATAAAAAAAAAAGGGACATGTACTAATTGCATCTTCCAATATCTAGAAGCATAATTAAGGTAACTCACGCTTTCCGATTCCTTGCGCTCCTCGCTTCCTCCGCCGCTCTTTCAATATCTTTTCTCAACTCCTCAAACCGTTCTTCAAGCTTAGGATCCACATCCATATCCATGATCTTTGCCTTTATCAACTTTGCTTGAATTCTATTCATCTCATCTCTCGCTGCCGCAACATCCACCGGCGGTCTCACCTCCTTCGCCGGCACCGCAGTTGGTATCATGGCCCTAGGCACATTAAGCTGCTGTGTGGCAGAAGGCGCGGTACGAGAAGCGGGGTGAGGCTCAGATGGAGTTGAATGAAGGTTTAGCGTCGTCAGCCCGTCTCCGTCGGCCAAACTCGTCAACATTGGGGTCAGCTTCTGTGGGTTTTCTAAACTCGGCGCTGGAATGAAAATCTTTCGCTAGAGGCTGCGTGATGACGCCGAGAGTCGTCGTGCCTATCGCCATTACGGTTCCTACCGCCACCACTTTTTCGGTTGTCTAAAAACTCTTTTTCCCGTTTCGCTTCCTCAAACTCCTCCAAGCTCTATAAATTTACGTTAAGCAAAGCAGTGCTGGAATCCTTCGGCAACGATAAATTCTACTCACTCCATATCTTTCAAGAGCAACTTCTTCTAAAGGTCGTCCTTCACGCTCTGTAATCTCAAACACCTTTCGTAACTTAATCATCCTCCAATTTGAACCAGAATCTCCAAACTGTTTCGTTTTACGCGGCGGTTCTAAAAGTTGTGCGTAGTATAGATTTAGTCGGAGAGAGTCTTCGCGCCTTAAATCTTTAACTGTTAAATTTAAAATCTCACCTGATGCTCCTTCGTCCTTGTCTGTTGGCAGACCAGCTCCCCCATGCGCAAAAAATGGGTTCAGCTCTCGTTCTTTCGCTATCGCCTGAATTTTAAATAATAGCATTGAGTAATATTTCTAATAAAAGCCCTTTAAAACCTGCTTCCTTTGTGCCTCCAGCACCCTTGAGTCATTATCTGTGTTCTTCTCCACAGTTCGAAACGGATTTAAGTCCGGCGCCATCATCCAGTCACGTTCCGAAACCAGCGGCTTAGGTTCCACTTTAGCAGAGGATGGCTCTTCTAATGCTAGGTTGGCCTTCATCCATCACAATGTCTTCCATGCCAGTTGGTCGTTCAATCCATTCATCGTCATCGTGAACAGCCCGTTCCTGCCCGTCGTCGCCAGAGTCAGATGAATCTGAGCCATGCCGATGCTTTTTTTTATGCTTCTTGTCCTTCTTCTCCTTCTTGGACTTCTTGTCCTATGGATGGAAGTGGAGTTTAAGTGATATTCTTTACCAAAAGTAAATGGCCATGCAAAACGAGCATCTTCCCATTGAGAACAAAAGTTGGTATGTGAGAGGTTTTGAGTATCCGTTCAAACTAGCACACTTGAACGTTTGCGGCTGAACAGTTTCCGTAGTTCCTCACCTTCTTTTCCTTCTTGCCCATCTGGTTCAGAAATGTTAAAGATACTGGACTTGTCACTGGCTTGCTGGTGATCACAGGCATGCTCAGGAGTCCATCAATGCCGTACGTTTGTAGAATCCCGAAAAGCAAGGGGGAACATGAAGACGGACTACACAAAAGATATTGCCGCATCGCATTTAATACTTTTCTTTCAACATACATCGCATTGAACAACATAAACGTAGCTTCCCTCATACAGTATACTTCATTTCCTCCATCATACATCGCCTCCTCCCTCCTTTTCCTCAACCTTTGCCGTACTGGCATCGCCAGTTTCCGTCTTTTCGCCTTCTTCCTCGTCATCAGAGTCGACCTTTCATTCATATTAATGAAATGGAACGGTTTTGATAATTGATAATACTCACGAGATCGTTCTCATCAAAGTCTTCGTCGCCTTCGCCAAAGCTATTTAAATCCATGTTTCCAAACTAATATACGCCGAAGAGGTGTCAATAAGTATTTTTCGTAAGAAAGTAAAACAGCTAATGTTGAGAAAGTGCGAACTCACATTCGAAACGTCAAACTGGGAACCAGGTTCGTCGTCGTCGTCCTCGTCTTTCCACTTGCCAAAATCCGTCTTCAAATAGTGCGCCTTTCCCGAAGACTTGAGCAGACGTGGCCAATAAGGCTGACCCGTTTCCTTCTTACACAGAACAAACTCAATATGCCTTGCATTGACATTCTGCTTGGATGCCTATACCAAACCCGAGAGTCAGATACGCGGTCATGTGTAAAAATTCAGTCATTTATTACCTCAACATTCAGTTCCTTGAAAAAGTCCAGCTTGACCTCGTAGAGGTTGCCATGCGACTTTCCTGAAAAGGACAGTGACTCTGGCGTGAGGTTTATATTCGGTTCCTCCACATCACTCAGATTGATGGTGATGAAGAGCTCGTCCGTGCCGTTGAGCCCAAAGGAACCTCGGGCGCCCGAGGGGTGATGACACTAGATATGTAAGCAATGCATGGTGACATGGTCAGGTTCAAGACGTGTTGAAGAAGGATTCTGGAAGACTTACGCAGTGTTTAATGCGAGCATGTTCAATGATGACGATGATGTCGATGATGTTTGTTGATGATGATGATGATGGGTATGAGCAATGGTTGTTGATGGAACCTGGTTACTTTAAAAGCAAAAAATCCACACGTTGAAACACGTCGTGGGAAGAGGCACAGGTAAAATTCTTTGGTTTTCCCAAAGTTTTCGATGTGATTCTTTTTTATTGATATTATGACGTGTTGTTTGTTTTTTTTGTCAAAAATTAGAAAATCTGGTAGATATGCGGGTTGAGGAGCTGAGGCCTCTTCGCTTTACCCTTCTCTTGCCACGATAGCCGGTCAACCTCCTTCTCCTTCTCCTGCCCATCTGTCTCTTCCGTGTTGATCATGTCCACTATCCTTTCTTTCACTTCTGACACGGAGCCACCTTCCGCTGGCGCCACATCAGGAGAAGGACTCGCGACAGACGTGGGAATTTCCACTTCCTCTATCAGTTTCTTTGTTGCCCTTTCTTGATCCTCCAAAACCTCTGCCGTTTCATCCTCTAATGACAATAAAGCCGATGATGATGACGTTTCCACTTTTAAAGACTCTTCTTCTATTAAGCTCTGCGAGTCCTCTGCGGACTCACTCTCATCGTTTAGCATGACGTCGTCGTGGAAACGGACACGAAGATTTTTCTTCGAACTTTGTGCTTTTAGAATACCGGTAGGTGATTTGCTTGTTGTGACAACAGGCTCAACGTCCATCTTATCTACTACTTTTTCCACCATGACTGACTCTTTCGTGGAATTCAATGTTCCTTTTGAAACCTGATAATGTGGTCAGACTTGCAAACATCAGCACTATATGGGAAGTGACATCAACAATGACGAACCTCTTCTTCAGTGGGCTCAGGGGTACTCAATTCCTCCTCCTGCTGTTTTTCCTTGGAATCATCAGCAGCAGGTGAGTCTTTAAGTTCCTCTTCCGTTTCAAAAGGAACATCCGAAACCGGCTAAAAAAAAACAGCCATTAGTCTATTTTTAAGAAACGCTAGCGAAGTTGCACATACCACTTGAGATGGTGCTGGAGCTACAACTGGCGCCTCAATCTCCAACTCTCTCTTTTTCTTACAAAACTTGGCCTTCGCCTTCTCTTGATGTACAGGGAACGGCAGCGCAACTCTGATCTCGCTATACTTTTTCGGAACCGCCAAAACAACCTCCCGATCCGTTGTGTCCACCTCAAGCTCAGCTGCAGAGCCTACAAGCGGCAACTGAAACTTTACGACAAGGAATTCCGGCCTCGCACCTTGAGTCTTTTCACGCTCGTTCGTGAATTGCTGGTAGCTCAAAACTCCACGATGGAGGATAGTGTATTCGGGGACGCCGAGAGGTGTCGTTGCTGAAGAGGCCGGAGCACTCGAGATCTCTTCAATCAGATTTCCTTTTTTCTGATCAGTCGCTGGAGAGGGCATGGGTTTAGTGGCCAGAGTTGGTGGTTGTGAAGGACGGCTTGCAGGGGTAGGCGCAGGCATATGGGTTTGAAGTTTTTCTAGAAATTCAAGTGACGTCTTTTCCTTTGGCTTATCTTCAGTCTTTGCCCTGATAACCGTGGCTTTTGGTTCGCCCTTGTACTTTAATCTCAAGACCTTCCACTCTTTACAGGCGTTACTAAAATCGGAAAAGTGCAATAGCTATTTACCTCGCGAAAGCTTGACTCCCGCAAACTGTTTTTCGACACCCTCAACCGCAGTCTGATACAAGATATCAGCAAAAGCTGGCATCTTTGTCCCCTTCGCCGTCATTTCCGGGTTAAAAACACAGTCGTAAACAATACACTCATTATTTGCTACATGGCGAAGTAATGTTAAAAAGCATTCAATGTTGTGGACCGAAGACTCACCATGATCTGTATCTGGTCTGGGAGCGCAAAGACTATACGGCAAACTCCAACTCTCTCCAACCTGTCCACCCCGTTTCACCCTGGTCGCCTTCCCCGTCTCAATCTCTGGTGAATCGCATACATTTACAAAAACCTTATTGACGGTTTTCGGAACATTCTCAGGCTCAGGTGGGCGAATAAATTTAGTCTTTATGACTTTCCAAGGGTTGGGTTTCACCCATCGAATGTCGTTTCCGCGCTCTGCTTCGAGAGCTGCGATTTCTTGCTCGTACAGCTGTCTTGTTAAAACTGGAGGAGGGGTTGTACTTACTTTTTTGTTTTCAGGGTCCGATATCTCTTTGACGTAGTCACTGAAGAGGTTACGGAACTCTTCGTTCTTGAATGCTTTTTGGAGACGCTCGAGCTCCTACAATCATACAAAATTTGAGACACTTTCATCAAACACTTACGACACCCAACCTCTCTAGTGATATCCGGCTGCCGCTCGTTCTCCTGCGCACTGCCACCCATCTTTGAAGACGACGATGTCGATGAGGATGAGGAAGGTGATGCCGTCGGTCCTGTCATTTGTAGTGAACTCCGAAGAACAAAGCAGTTGGCTGAGGGTTTGTAAGTTGAGTGACAAATCTGCAGAACCCAAACAAATCTTTTCAATAAGGCAAAAAAGTCCAAACAAACACAAGTTGGTTTGTGCTGACATTAAGCGGTCTTGCGTAGCGGATAGCGCAACACCCATTTGTCTACAGTTTCAGATAGTGACGTAAGTTACCCATTCCCTACAATGTTGTTGTCGCAAGAGACTTCTGGGTCATCTTGTCTGGGTTTGTCAATGCATCTATGTATTTCATGTATGATGATGCATCCATCAGCTCACACTCACGATCGTTTTAAAATCATATTCTAATCATCCACTTTAACTTTCACCAGAAAACTCTCTATCTGACCCTCAACGAGCAGTTTTACCACATCGCGTTGCCGCAGCGAAATCAAGCAACTGAGATACCAACCTTTGTCCGAAGGTTAGCACCTTTCGTTAAGATCCTCGGGCGCTTCAACTTTATCACTCTAGATTTTAACCAAAACGCTTATTACAGATATCCAAAAATTACCTAAACATGTTCGGGTCTAAAAGCTTCAAACGAGACGAAAAAGTCTCCAAAGCCCCATTCTGGTCATTTGGATCTAATGGCAGTGTGAGATCCCAAAACAGTTTACGATCATCTGACTGTGACAATGTCTTTGTAAGTTTGTTCTTTGTGACTTTTATATTCATAATCGCCTATGTAGCCTCATCCCAGACCTCAACCAGAAACCGCCCACAGCACAAAACGCGGGTTTTTCAAGAAGGTACCGACAATTAAAAAGAGAATTATGTTTTGATTTTATTTGTAGAGTGAGAAGGAGATAGTGCGGCTTCATACGGAAAAGGAGTCTCTTGATGAAAAGACTTTTTACGTAAGATACAACATCTATTTTTTCCAACTCTGAATGAAAAATACTATTTTAGCTTTCTGGACTCTCACCTGTGAACGAAAGGTTTCGAGCTTTTGATTTATTGATGGAGCAGGAGGAGGCATTTGAGGTTGATCTCAGGTTGATTCAAGATGTACGTCCATCTCTTGCGTTATTCCCTAACACATAAAGATGCTTGGAACATTGTCCAACCTCGAAGTTGCAGGGGTTGACCAGATTCAAGGCTTAAGCACAATTTTGGATGCCATGTTATCGTGCTCTCGAATTGTGTTGGGGGTAAGACCTATTTCAGACTGCATTCAGTAATCGAATTCAGAAAGTTAAGTACATCCCGTCTCAGCTTCTTGAGCAATGGTTGTGGAAGGTTAGTTCTGTTTGCGTCTGGGAAGAATGTTAATGGCCTTATATAGACATTGTCGGAAAACTTTATAAAATATTTTGCAATCGCTGAGTCATTTATGGAAGCGCTTGTTCAGGATGCGTTGGGTTTGAGAGATGAAACTCTTTCTATAGATGTAAGCTATATATCGGATGCTTTCTGCAGTATGAATGTTTTGACTGACTTTTTAATATGACAGCAAATCGTCAACCTTCTGTTAAAGCCTTTCGTTCGGCCTATGTGGTATCGCTTCTTTCTTCAGGTTAGTTATTTCGTAGGTGCGCAAGTGATTTTAAATTATTCCCTAGCATATCGTATCCAACGTTCCGAACCCAACTGAAGACCTTCTATTCGCCTTGGTGAGACATCTTAACTTTCTTTTATTTATAGTTATGTCGCTACTTTTATTTTTGCCTGCTCATCAATCGTTTTGTTCCTTTCCATTCAGACGTATGCTAGATCCATGACCGCCAAAGCCCTCGAAGCCAAACGCCTTACTCACTACGACCACTTTGACGAAATTATCGCCCTCGAAAACATGTTTGACGCCAGCACTTGTCAAAGCCTCGATGGATCAAAGGTGACCCCCCTGTTATCTCCTCCATGACTCACATCCTATAGACCTCTACCAAATTCACCACCTTTCTATCAAAACCCATCACATTCTGCTTTTCTGCCATCCCATTTTCACAACGTCATGTATTGTCGGCATCGTTCAGGGAGGTTGTGTGGAATGCGAAGAAGGGGAAAAAGGAGTTGGGGAGGATGTGAGAATTTGTGTGTTGACTTGTGTGATGTTGGTGGCGAAGGTGGATGATGGGGGGAAATATAGGCTGATGTTTCCGCCTGTGCCCATTCGCGATGTTGGAATGAATGAGTATCCGCCTTTACCAGGTAAGATAAACCGCTGTATCGCTACAAAAAGATTGCATTGCATTTGATGATGCATATCTTTTACGAATTGTTTTTTGTTTTTGATTTTTAATAACATCATATTCTTCGACTGCACTCTTGACGTGTTTTTTTTATGTTTATTTTGTTTGCGTTTTAATAATCTAACGTCATTCCATCCAGGCATGTCCAACGTTCTCGAAATCAAGATCTCCCAAACCAACCTCCTAGTCCTCCAAGCCCATACCGAAAAGGACAAACAAGACCTCCTCTCCATCCACGCCCTAATTCAAACCAACGAATGGGATCAAACCCCCGACGCCGTCCATTCCCTCCTTTCTCATCCAGCTCCCTCCACAACCACGCTCGTAGAAGAAACGCCTCCGGCGGTCTGCGAGTTATTCAAGGAACTTTGTCGCCCGTTTTTGAAGACAACGGAATGGGAGAAGTTACCGAAAGCTTTCATGTACGTTGTTGCGGAGTTGGACGGAACGAGACCAAGGATTGTGTTTTCGAATGAGACAACGTATAGGGAGTTAGGACATTTGGGGATATCGGTTTCCACGACAATGATTGAATCTGATCCGAAATCTGTTATATTGAGCGCATACGTGAGTTTCCCCGTCCTTTTTATATGCCTAACATTTCGCAAAGCCCGTCAACTCAAAAGCGATGGCGCAATACCTTATTCGATTCAAGGATTCGACCATTTGTAATCGATTCAAAGATGAGGTCAATAAGGCCGCCGCAAACGTTACCCAATTTATTTATAAATCCCGACAATCAAGTCTTCTCATCGAATCTCCCTCCTCACTCCCCACACTGCTCGACCTCACGTGTCCCACCCTCACCTTCACCTCTATCGACGTCACATCGTTTTCTCCACAAAAGGCGTCCGACCTCGGTGCAGCCCGAGTGGTCGTCAAGGGGGAGGACGAAAAAGTCGTGGTGGAGATCACGTCGACAGTGAATAAGGACGTGACGTGGCTGTGTTCAAATGTTTTAGATGAGACGTTTAAGGTTGAAGAAGGTGGTGATAAGACGTTGGGGAGATCATCCGATTCTATCATGACCATGGATTCTTTGACAGTAGCCCGACCAGTGGGATATTCCATAACTCTTGTGTTTGCGACATCAAGTGAAAAACGCTACAAACTCACCTTCCCGGCTGCAACACCATCGGTAAAGTCGTTGTTGAAGCTTCTCGACCGTCCATTCACATCGCCATCCATCAACACTCCGCCAGTCATCACCCACACCTCCTCCTCAACCCCACGTCTCGCCACGTCCCCCGGTCGAACTGCAACAGGGTTACTTGCCGCGCGTCACGTGAAGAGCACGGGTGATTTAGCGTCATCGGCGGTGTCGACTTCACGTGGTGTGACGGGGTGGGTGGCGGAACGGGTTGCGTATTTCAATGAATTGGCGAGACGGAGTGCGGGAGTTGGAAGGGGGGTGTTGTGAGGCCTGTGAGGAGCGGGAAGGTTTTGGAGAGGTGGGTTGCAGCTATGGAGGCTGTGAAGGAAGAGGAGAGGGGGAAGGAGAAGGGGAGGGTGGAGAAGGGTGGGATTGAGATGTGTCGGAGTGAGAAGATTGGGAAAGACGATGGGTATAAGAAAAATGTAGAGGAGGATGTGAATCAAAGTGGCATGAAATCTGGTAATAGCGTGGTGGTGGAAGTTGGGGATGTGGAGTGTGTGAGGGAATTTGAGCATTCTAAGAATGTGGTGGTAGAGGCGCTGACAATGAAGATGAAGCAGGTTGACAACATGGTGGAGGAGGTTGACATGCAATGTTTAAAGGAGATTGAGCAAGTTGACATGTCGTGTTTGAAGGAAATCAAGCAAGCTGAGGATGTTGTGGAGGAGAGTGTCTTGCATAGTGATAAAGATGGAGTGGAGATAAGCGTTGCCACAGAAGAGGAGATATACCAAGAAGATTTTGACAGTACATTGAAGTCAGATATTAAATTAGTGCACGTGGATCAAGATACGCCCGACTCCGATGACCTTAATAACACGACCATGATTTCACAACTTGACCTTCCTATTGATTATATCACCAATGTCACCGAAGACGACAGTGCCCCTACTTCTACCACAGAAAACCCGCCCGAAAAACTTTCCACACCCTCCCTTCTCTCTCCCCAACCTCTCCTCCCCTCTCTCCATCCCGACGTCCCCGTCGCCGCCGAGCTCACCCTCCCCAAAGACCCCACAGCCCTCATCTCAACTCTCCTCGCCCTCTACCCCCCCTTCACAGGTACCACTGCCACCCCGCATCACACTACCTCACAACGCGTTGGCACACGGGTCCAAGCGACCCACGTGAGAAACTTCTCCCACACGATGATTTCCCGGCACAGGTAAAACAGGTGTGGGAGAGCATGCCTTACACGGTGCAATACATTCTCGTGAAAATAGGGTTGGAGAGTAAGGTAAAACGTGCCTCATCCCTCGACCAGATTTTTTCTTTCTAACGTTGCTTTTTTGGTAGGACGCTGGAATGGTCGCCAGGGCTTGGTTGAATATAGATCGAACGAATTTGGAGAAAGTGAACCCGGATTACGTTGTTTCAAGACCTGCGCATATTCAAGGACCGTCCATGTGAACGACTTGCACCAATTTGATTACAATATTTGAAAATGAAGTGATAAACCCCCATCATGCAATATTTAACGCAGATATTAAAGGTCTCGAAAATAATACAATATTTTTTAGTTTTAATACATGTTCGGTAATGAAACAGAAAATTATACGGTTATACTGTACATATCAATGAGCTTACATTCGCGAAGATAATATCGTTTCGTCCAAAATTTAATTTTCAATAGTATTTATTGACGAGTTATTAGTAATATATCTAGTTCTAACCCTGAAAATCCGTCAAGGCATTTCAGTTAACACCCAAGTTACCATTAAACTCTACTTCTTCTCTTTCTTCCCACCCCCAATCAAACTCAAGAAGGCCTCCTAAAAAAATAAATACACATCAGCGACGCTCTTCATATCCACTCCTCATCCTTACCTGCGGCAACTGTATTCCCCCCGCAACAGCCTTCATCCTCTTCTTCCCAACCTTTTGTTTCTCCAACAACTTCATTTTCCGCGTAATGTCACCTCCGTAGAGTTTCGCCGTCACGTCCTTACGGAGTGCAGCGAGACTAGTGAGGTTAGTGTCGGGAGAGATGCAACGAGGGGTGGGAGGTGATTTACCTTTCTCGAGCTACGATGCGGCCGTTGACGGCGGCTTGGATGATGATTTCGACGAGTTGACTAGAAGATGATGAGACAAATTAGGAATGTGAAAATGACGGGGCAGACGAAAGGAGGGACAGCGAGTAATAAATTAGAAGGATCAAGTGTAAAAACAACAGCACTCATAACCCGAAAAAGGGAAAGCCATCGAACAAATAAGTAAAAAAATCAAAGTCAGGGACCAAAACCATAAAATCCTGGCGAAAAAAAGAGCAAACACGACCAAACACAAAACTAACACCCCCCAACTCAATCAATTCAAAAAGTGAAATCAAACTCACCGCTCCATCACTCCCCTCAACTTTCCCACCCACCCCTTCGCAACCCTTTCCCCCTGCTCCCTCCCACAAATCGTCGCAAGCGCATCTACGCTCTTCCCATTCAACAACAAATTCACCTTGACCAGATCCCGCCTTCGTACCCCGTCTCCTCGTAATCAAACGACGCGTACCCCTGCGTACGGGATTTGAGTTGATCGTAAAAGTCGGTGAGGATTTCGGACATTGGGAGCTTGTATTTGAGCATGACGCTGGGAAAAGGGGGTTAGATGGGGAGGAAGAGGATGGAGAGTTACCGGGTGTCGTCGAGGAAGGTGTAGTCGAGTTGTTCACCGCGATGTTGCTGAGGCGGTGGTTAATTTATGTCAGGGACGTGCATTATTATCAAGCAAACAAAAAATCCGCTCCTTCCCTTCAAATAACAAACATCGAAGGGAAAAATTAAGAGGACACCGTTGTACCATCTCAAGCCTAGAAAAAACCGAACAAAAGCAAACGATAATAAAACCTACCCCACACAAATCCATCATAGTCCCCATGTACTCTTTCGGAAAAATCAACGTCCCCACCACCATCGGTTCAAAAAAGTCCTTCACATACCCCAACATCTCCGGCTCCGGAAACTCTGCCGGATTCCTAATCCACGTCACATTCGGCTCCCCATCTAAATCTCTCACCCCGCCAGCCGCCTCTGCCTTTTTCGCATCCACCCACGCAACTTTATACGAAACAGTAGGCGCAGTATTAATCACAACAGCATCATGCTCCTCTTCAAGCCGTTGCGAGAAAACATCCATATGAAGTGTCCCCAAAAATCCCAACCGGAAGCCTTGACCTAACGCGGTGGAGGTTTCATGGGCAACTGTGACGGACGCGTCGTTAAGTGTGAGTCGATCAAGCGCTTCTCTGAGTCGAGGATGTTCCGACGCGTCGTAAGGGTAGACACCGGAAAACACGACAGATTTCGCCGGTCGGAAACCTGGGAGGGTGACTTTGTTTTTTGGGAGGAGAGTTGGTGGATTGTGGATGTGATGGTGTTGGGTAGAGAGAATGAGGAAGGTATCGCCTATATGTGCGTCTCGGGTGGTTTTCATTCCGAGATAGAGGTAGCCGACTTGACCTGCATGCAGGGATGTGGCGGGACGGTGATAAGAAGGGTGGATGAGACCAAGTTCGGTGACTTCGTAGTTTTGCTTCGTATGGGTGGAGTAAACTCTGTCACCTATTGAAACCTTAGTCTAACATTGAAATCGAGAGTCTACCTTTTTTCACGATTCCATCACGAACGGCAACGAGGCATACGACACCAACGTAAGCATCGTACCATGAATCGAAGAGCAATCCACGGAACGCAACCGAAACATTTTCACCCTCTGAAATCTCCTCTTCGCTCACGACCGTCCGTGCAGGCGGCGGTGGAATGCGCTCCACAACCGCCGCCAAGACCTTTCGACGTTGATTCCTGATTTCGCGGAAATCCGAAGAATGTCGGTGGATGGAATTTCAAAGGCGCTTTCAATTTGATGGGCTACGCGATCGGGTTCTGCACCGGCAAGTCAATCTTTTTTGGGGTTAGAACATAGGGCGGGAGGAGGTGGGGAATTACTTTGTTCAGACGGGAACTATGGCGAGGTTTTCGCCAAAGGCGAGGAAGAAGTTGGAGACGGTTTGGGCTTGGATTCCTTGAGCGGCGTCAACCAGGAGGATAGAGCTTATTATCCGGTTTGGTTAGGACGGAGATTTAGTTTGGATAATGATAAGAAAGGAAAGTAAGAAAGTGTATGATAACGTATATTCCTTACCCTTGACACGCCGCAAGAGAACGAGACACTTCGTAGCTAAAGTCGACGTGGCCTGGAGTATCAACAAGGTTCAAAAGATATTCCTTCCCATCAGTATGGGTATAAAACATTGAGGCGGTCTGGTGAAACAAGGTTGTTTATTTTAATTACAGTTAGAAATAACAAAGTAACTTTAAATACAACTATGACCTTACCTGAGCTTTGACTGTAATGCCACGTTCCTGCTCAACCTTGAGTTTGTCCATAATCCTGGTGTTCCGTCATTCCTCGTGATAGTTCCTAATTTTGTGATTATGAGTAGGTGGTTTATTCATGCCCGCATGTCGAAATATCGTACCCGTAATTTCAAGTAATCGATCCGCAAGTGTACTCTTTCCGTGATCTTTATAATAAAATGAAGACGAATAAAATAGGATGAATATTTTAATAAAACGTTATTCATGTACATGCATAGTGAAAATATACGGCAACAAATTAAAAAAGGAGACTTTTTGGAAAAAATCTGTGTGTACCTATATGCGCAATAATGAAAAGTTCCGCGTTAGTTCTGGTGGGTACTTTGAGAGGTCCAAAATCTCCTTTTTGGCAGCTGCCGCTGCAGCACTTGGACTGTCATGGGCTAGTCGCTTTTGGTGTAATTGAAGTATTGATGATGATAATGATACGGGAAATGGTTGTCGAAGGGATAAATTTGAGAAGGAAAGACTGGATGGTGCTGATGATGGCAATGATGATGCGAGTGATCTTGAATGGAAGAGGGAATGCTTTATGGAACGTAGACAGCCTCCACAGACGGTTAATGATGGTGATGATGATAACGCAGTCATTGAAGAGAGGATATGAATGGTGATGCATTAGTTGCCCATGATCCTTGTCGCCTCCAAAGCAGAGGCAGACGTCCAACTGAAGTCGCAGCAGCAACAGCTGTTGATGACATTTGCCCTTCTCAGAATTGTCTCGTTGATGTCCAGATGTTCTGACAAGAAAAATGGAAAATAAAATTGTCATATGAGGTGCTACACAGATAGTAATCAAAACAAAATGGAATAAATCAAAATTAAAATTAATAAATATTCAATTAGAGAAATGAATAATTGAAAAAGCACCCAATGAAAAGAGGCAAGACTGACGACTGCAAAAGGGTAGTTTTTTGTAAGGTTACACAACTGTAACTCTCTTCTCCTTCGAGTCCGTCATTCTATTAAATATAAAAAGTTAGTTATTGCTTTGAAGGGGGGAAGGCATCATCCCATCCGTCACTTCTTTCAAGTCTCATTTCTTTACATCCATCGGGCATCCATCAACACTGGCACCGTCTCAAGGATCATTCATTGAAATCAACTGCTCTGGTGTAAAAGGCATTTAAAGGCACTGGTGATTTGAGAGAGAGGAGACAAGGACCACAACCGACCAACACTGCCACACCATACTCTGTCACAATGTCTTCCACATCAATCCCATCAACCACAGCATCTCCTTCAACAGCAACCTCTGGAGATGCTACAACCACTGGAAGACCTGAGAACCTTCCCTCCATTCTCGACACGGAGATTCCTTGCTCCCCTGCGGCCTTCCCAGAGAGGCCATACAACTTTTCAATCAGGAACTCGGCTACCTTTGACGTCGATGTGATGTACAGGGATGGCTGTGAATTCAAGACGAGCCCTAATACAGGACCACTTAGGCCGAATTCGAGGTTGAATGTGTTTTTTGTTGGACCGAATCAGGTAGGAGATCATGAGCAAAGTGAGATATTGAGAGCAGCGAGTTCCGGGGTTGAGGGTGGGGATTAAGGGGAGACTGACGGAATGGAGTATGTAAAAAACAACGGGCTATTGTTGATAGGTGCGCGGGGTTCGTCGAAGGATCTGCTAATACGTTGCAGTGTCCTCATACCCCTTGACGAAGGCGAGCAACTGGGTTGTGATGGAGTAACTATTCTCGGAAAAGTGCGGGGATTTATCGCTCTTCGATTCTACTCAAATGCTTTCCCAGACACACACTATACTCCCATGACTTTTATGTACGAGCTTTTTACGTTAACACCTACTGTTTAGGTCTATATTGTTCGTCCAGCCGGAGACAACCGTACGATTCTCGGTGCCCTCGTTTACAGTGCCGACATTGCGTCGACCTAAACAGACCATGACCATCAGCAACGACACCTTTGGCAAGGTCATCTCCTCTTCAAAGCCACTTACCACCAGCGCTCCTGCGAGCACAGAGTCGGGCTCTGGTGGAGGCTCTTCTCCTTCTTCGCGCCTTTCATTGCTGCAGCTGTTCTCGGTGCTTTTGCATTCTTGCTGCTATTGCCGTCGTTGCGTTTTATCATCCACAGACGCAGAAAGAAGGCAGCTGAGGCTGGAGCTAGTACTGCGCCTGGGTACGGTTACAACAAGAAGGGTGGTAAGTATCATTTCTATTAATCCATTATCATATATTGAGCGACACCATTGTTGAAATGAAGGCTGAAAATATTACCATGCAATAATTGTAGAACTCAGCATCGGCAGCCCTACCAGCCCAAATGACGCGGCGCCCCTCGGCTCTGCCTCCCTACGCAACAATAACACCTTAAACTACACCTCACCCAACTCGACCTCTGGTACCCTCCCTAAATCCAACCGTACTCACTCCTCTGGTGGCAAACTCCCGCTGCTCAATCCGCAACCATTGATCGCACGAAAATTTCCACGCTGAACAAATACGGTACAATCCCCGAAGCCACCTCCCCGACTACCCTCGCGGACCCTGTTATAGAACCCGGAACCCGTCTCCGTGTCATCCACCCTCACCGTCGTGATCTTGAGGACGAACTCTTGCTCCACCCCGGCGACGCAGTCGTCATGATTGAATCTTACGGCGAGGATGGTGTCTTGCTCGTGTCGTTAGGTCGCGTCGTCAACATGAAGGAGCGTCACCTGTCGGCGAGGAAGGGATGATTCCTGTTGGGTGCCTTGATACTGTCCCTGATCGGAGTTTAGGAAGGCCGGGAGCTAATGGAACTGTTGGGAGGCAGACGAACGGCACACACCATCTTTGTCGAGGTATGAGGATGACTCTTATTGGACAAAGGGAGTCAGGCGGGGACTTTGCCCAAGAACACTGGAAGTGCGCCAAAGAATTCAAAGAGGGTCAAGAGTTTGCAAAGACCGGAGAGTGTGGCGCTTTTCCAGGCTGCTGGAAGGGATATCTCGCAGTACTACAATAACTGATCGGACTCCTACCCTCGTTTCTTTTTTTGAGTTGTTTCTTTTGTTTGATACGAAAATTTAGATTTTTTTTCTACTCCAGGGTTTACTTTATCATCATTTTTGTTCCCTGGTTGTTGTTGTTGTTGTTGCCAGCTTTTTTTTTACAATCTACTATTCTTCTGATGTCTTTTGTGTTACGGTTCCGGTTTCCCCGTTTCCCGTTTTTATCCCTCTATGCGATATCGTGCCTCAAATTACTCTTTCCCCTACCACTTTGCGGACTCTCTGATGTCTCCACGACGTTTTCCGCTCTCTTTCCTCATTTAATCCGATCATTTTTTAAATTTCGGGTTCAAGTTTTCTCTGAAACAACGAATGTTTTCGGTTCATTTTTTTTTTTTTAGCAAACGACAAGTTTTTTCAAAACCGCGATTATGGCTTTCTTTCTTTTTTACTTTCGCGGTTTACGCTTTATATCTTTTTTTTACATGTAATGGCGGCCCCAATATTCATCGGGTGTATTTTTTTTACCTTTCGCCCCTTTTTCCTGTATTGGTTTATTTTTCTCCTTTTTCTGATACGTAAAAAGTTGAACTTTTTTTTTTGTTCAGTTTTGTTTAGCTTATATGGTTGTTTTGCGGTTGTTTTCCTTTTTTTTTTTGGGTAATACACCTTGCTCTCTTTTGTCTATGATTTCTTGGAGTGAGTTGATTGAGGATCGACGGGGGTATCATGTTTTTTTCTCGGGGAAGGTGATTGTGCTTACTTGCAAAGTACGTGCGATGGTGTTGATGAAGGTAAGTTCTTTTATTTAAAAAAAGGGCTTCGTAAATTTTTTTCTTGTGTGTTGCCCTTGTCTGTTTGCCGTCGATAAATGCCAAGAACTGGTAGAAGACAACGAGCACAGTGGTTTCGGTACGTGTACTATGGCTATTGAGGAGCTCTGCCGCAATAGATTAGAGATTTGTGTGGGGCGCTTCTCGTCTTTAGTACTGTGGTCTAATGGCGCCATATTGAAAGTCTGGTTGAGCAAAAATATATATAATAAAGAGAAGTAGAAAAACGGATCATTTTGTCTTCACATATTGCGGTATCTTGGGAATCTGTTGTAAGAGAGATAATGTAGAAGAAAGCAGCAGGTAAGATTTATGGCTATAGAACGCAGGATATTTTAACACCTGTCAAGTAAATTATACATTATGTCGCTTTTTGTTTAGCAGTTGGGTGTGGGTAACTTAAATGCGTCGTGTTGTCGCCACTACAATGCGTAAACATATCCAGTTCTATATATTCTTTTTTAAAATCCTTTTATCCATATGCAAACATGCAAATCTGTAAATGACATTAAGTTATAAAATATTGATAAAAACCTAAACTTATTAATGGAGACAGATTAGGAAACTAACATACATTTTTGGAGTCTGCAAGTATGGATGTCTTTTCCTCGTGTTGTTTTTGCCTTTTTCTTCAAAATTGCAATTGGTACATGTCTTTAGAACGCTAAACGCTATGGATATCAACTGCCCGCGAATAAGGTTTTCTGCGCATGCTAATCTCTCATTGAATCAAGTACAAACGTCGCCCCTCCCCTCCTTCCGTCCTTCCCGGTGATTTATTAGCCTTAATTCCTAAGATCTCTTAAATCAATCACAGTTGCGGACCGTCCTTGCGGCCACACCTTCCACTTGGGGAATCATCGCGCTTCGACGTTTACCTTTTTTTGGATTTACAATTAGACTCTCTCGGTTGAGACCTGATTTTGCGCGTGATTTCACCAGCCGAAGTGGCCTAACATTGTCAGTCTTTCGGCTTACGACAGATCCTTTTCACCCAACAATAATGCAGTTCTTATTAACGGCACCGCTACTCCCTTAGACATCGTCTTGTCAGTAAATCCTTTGGTCCACGCGAAAATTCGTCACCTCGACCATGGACTTATTTCCACGCCTCTCCCCGCTCACAAACCAATGGATTTTCAACGTCCGTCAATCCCTTGAATGCAACCATGACGCCCGAAAGTTCATCTTTATACTTTCCAGGCCATCTTTTTTCGCTACTCTATTCGCCACTCTAGCCTCAAATGTCGACCTTTCGTCCCGATACAGGCTTAAAATCAAGTGCTCATATTCTACCTAAAGAGAACATGTATAAAGCACTCGGTTTCCTTCCCAGCACACTCTTGCTCTAATCGATATTTTCTTC
The DNA here is from genome assembly GCA_025449115.1 of Chytridium lagenaria. Classification (NCBI taxonomy): domain Eukaryota; kingdom Fungi; phylum Chytridiomycota; class Chytridiomycetes; order Chytridiales; family Chytridiaceae; genus Chytridium; species Chytridium lagenaria. Next base: position 75,324 of record JAHLKC010000103.1, read on the forward strand.
CTTTTGTCGCTGAAGCTATCCAGCAAATCGATTACCCTTCTATTTGCAACTTGGTCCCCAGTTGGGTTTTTGACGCATAATACCATGACATCCCCAAACCGAGTAAATGCCACCAACCCCGATGATGCTAAGGAGAGAAGAGGCTCGGCGGTGAGAGATGCCGCAGCAAAGATGGGGAAAGCCTCGTTGCATTCCGGTGTCATCATGTCCATGTTGAACCTTGTTCTGGTAAGATTCGTTCTGGCTTCCTTTTTTTTTTAAGTTCACAGTTTTATATACGTACGAAAGCAAACTTTCTTGTTAATTGTCCAATACTTTACTCACCACTTTATATCTTTTGATCACACCTTATCAACCATTCTTTCTTTTCTTACCGCCCCTTGTACACAGCGTCTCCGTTTGTGTCATCTCCATTGGTCTCGTCGCTTTTTTACAGTCAGCAAAACTCTTCCGACCTCTGCACCACCACAAGCAGAGCCTCCGTCAACGACCTCGCCGTCGGCATTCAAAACCAAGTCGGCGCTCTCCTTCGCTCAGAAATGTGTAAGTCCCAACGCACGACACTATCCGTAAAATAACCTCGCGTCACGTGTCCATGTTTTAGATAACCTTATCACTCCTGCCACGATATTGTCCGTTCTTGCGCGCGAACTTATAGTACCGGGATCATTAGTTATTATAACTATGAAGAGCTCCTTCGTTTCATGTTCAATGAGGTAGGCGCGTCGTTTTCACTCTCCCCGAACCCTCCACTCAGCCTTTTCTGCATATATTTCTTTTCTACCTTTTCCATTTTGGGCTGGTTTTGTTTTACTCACCCAAACTCACACCTTACCGAATTGATCCTCTTTTCCCCACACTTCCAAAACAAAATAATAATTATGAAAATGAAACCTACCCAAATAGATACTAATTAATATTGATTTACATGACTGCACGGACACAGATCCGCCTCAACACTGCCGTTCAAGAACTCTTCTACATTGACGACGCCACTGGCAACTTCCTATCAGCATGGAGACCCCGTAAGCTCTTCCCTTCCTCCACATCCACACTAACACCCTCTACAGGAAACATGCCTCCCGGCACCATCGCCACCACCTTCTTCAACACCAACCCAGCCCTCTACAGCTGTCCTCTCTGTTTCTCCTCCCCACAACTCAACGGCTCAAAAGTCCGTCACCAATTCACCATCAACCCAAACTTCACCATCGGGAGTCTTATCGCTCGGTTCACGTTTACACCGGATTTCAGGGACAGGCCTTGGTTCTTCCAGGCGAGGACGATGGAGTTGGGGAGTGCAGTCTGGGCGAACGCGTGGATGGATCCCGTAAACTTTGCGCAGAGAGGAGCTGCTTTGACGGCGGTAAGTATCGCGTTAATTTACCGTACTCGGCCTCGCAATCTTTATTACATTGTTTTCGCAACTAACTGCTTCGCCGCTGCTCTGTTTCCCCAAATCTTTGTACACTCATTATCCGCTTCCTTCACATGCCTTCTTACTGCTTTTTAATTGCAGGGCTCACCCGTTGTCATCAACGGTACCTTCCGTGGCGGTTTCGGCGCCAACATGCGAACCCAAGAGCTCAACGAAAACCTGAAATCCTTCAACCTCACCAAAAACGGGTTCGTCTACGTCATGGGCACAAACGGCATTATGATCGGGTCCTCCATCAACGAAACTCTTGTCATCACGGTACAAAACACCTCTTTGAAACCTTACATCCGCAACTTCTTTCTTACTTATCATATCGCATGTCTAGTTCCCAAATGATACCGTGTTGATGAGAAAAAGCGAATGGTAAAGGAATTTTTCTGTTTCTTCCGGTGCTAACAATACCTTAGAACTCGCTGACATTCGAATCACCACTACCTACTCCATCCTTCTCAGTCAAGCCCCATCCCAGGATTTAACCCAGGCTGCCGACTTCCGCCTCCTACGACATCAACAACTTTCTCTTCCAGCACCGTCTCTTCCAAGACCCTTATAACCTCACCCTTGTCGTTGTTTTCGGCGCGCCTAAAAAGATTACATTGGAAATGTGGATGAATTGGAGGAGCAGTTGATCTCGGGTTTGAAAGTGAGCAACGTCAAGATCATTGTCATCAGTGTTGTAGTGTTTTGTGGCATGTACAGGGATCAGTATTGGGTTGACACTTTTGGTGTTGTCGAAACCGTTGTCGATTCTCTGTAAAGCCATGCAGGATGTATGTTTTTGTTTTTTTTTACATATTTTTATATAATATTTTTTTTTTTTTGTTTTTTTTTTTTCGTTTTTGGTTTTTGCTCTTAGTCCCTTTTTCTTTTCTTTTCTTTCTCAAGACTAAACCCAGCGGTCTCTTCTACTATAGGCAACCCGCTTTGATTTCACCCTTCTCCGTGAAGGTAAACTCGATCATCGCAGTCTCATCTTTGAGCTCGCGTCCATGGAAACTGCGTTTGTGACGATGCTCAGAAATTCGCGGAAGCCATCCAAGCAACAAGGTAAACTAGCGCCTCGTTTTCAGTTCTAAAGCTTATTAGGGATTACAAGGAACCACCAGAAACGCCATTTCAAGTCATCAATCTAAAGAGAGTAAACCGTAAGAGTGGTGTTGAAGTTTTGTCGTGTATATATTTTGTTTTATTTTCGGTATATAATATATGGAGAATGAATTTGAAAGCGCAAGATCTGGAAAAAGTGGAAAAGTTGGTTTCTCTAAATTGGTATGATAGAAATATAGCGACACTGCTGAATAAGTACCGAGTTTGAGCAACCACGATATCCGATAATTGGAACATTTGCAAATTGCTAAAACGGTACGATATAACTCAAACTTGGGCAGAAATGAAAAGAATAAAAAGAATAAACAATAGCAAATGGTGGCGTTCTTTGTACATGACGCATGACGGGCTTCTTGTCCTTCAAGTTATGTATATTTCAACACCGATATTAAATATATAAAAAAACAAGTGAAATAACAGAAACGATCGCGAAAGCACATCCAATGTTGCCGTTCATCAATAAAACTTGACTCCCAAATCCGTGGTGCTAGCTCCAAAAACAATTGTGCCTTTTTCTGTTTCTCTAAATTCTTCAACACTTTCATCATAAAATCTTCATCAAGGCCATGAAAGTCTTTTTTTAACCCGAAAAAACGTTAAAGAAAACAAGACAGAAAAAAAAATTCCGTACCTTCTCCTTCTGTCGTATCTCCGTGCACTATTTCGTACATGGTGCATACAGAATTCCGTTGTCCAGTTGATAGCGCCTGAAGAAAGATATTAACAAGGAAAGGAAGGAGGATGGTTGCTTGCTTACCCATTCGTAGACTAATGACGCCCAGTCATCAGGATGTCGCCACCATACGAAACACCGAGCCTTCGTTTGCTTATTCTCCCACTCTGCATATCCTATTACCGAACCGAACACGGGTTTCAGCCTCGGTTCTGACCTCACACACACAATACCTTCATTAACAAGATCATTCACAATCTCTTCCCTTGCATCCTGCGGTAACCTCCCTACACAAACAATTAACAAAACAAATTCAAAAGGGTGGGGGTGGGAAAACGCAACTGTTGATTTTATCATTCCCAAACACATCTGGTTGTGCAATCTCGTTGGATGATTTGACGGTCAACACGCATGTCTTTGTGGTGGAGCAGTGGGTGAGGATGACTTCGCACCAGAGTTGTTTTTGTTTGCGCCATGTTTCTTGGTTGGGTTGACGACTGCTCTTTGTGAGTGTGAAATTGAGGAGTGAATATACCTGTAGAATGGAGGGAAGTTTTGGATACGGGTGTGGGCTGTTGTTGCGGCCATCGTCTTTGGGGGTATGAGAGTAGGTATCCTCTGGTGACAATTCGATTCAATTCGACGGCAAATGTTGAACCTCACTTCAATCCATGACAGTTGACCCTCGTAGCAGGTATTTTCTCGTTTTACACACTCCAAATCTACCTGTGTCTCATGAAACTTCGCCAGAGAATCATGGGATCCATGCTGATTCCGTCACTTTGACACCGAAACCGCAGAATGCCTTTTTAAAATTCTGCAGACATTGGCAAGGCCCAAAATCCTACTTGCTGTCAAAACGCATCAACAGTCCCAAAGCAAATTCACTATCTTCATAGTCTCCCGTCTAAACGCCTGCTTTTGACGCCGTCGACCTCTTGTCTTGAATTGTCAGATTTTATTCCACTAATGGTTCTTCGGATGAGCCCACACGAGCCGCCGTTGGCGTTGGCTGCAGAGAAAAGTGACAATGGACAGCAAAAGCCGACACTTAATCAACCCAACGTCTCGAATATCCAACCTAAGGCTGGGAAGAAGTTGACGAAATGGCAAGAGGATAGGTTCAGGAAACCCCTGGACCCTGCTCTGGGACCCCTAGGGAAAACGTTACTTACCCACTCTACCACTTACTCGGTACGTTTTTTTCTTTTGGGTTGCCTCTCGTCCAAATCTGGCATACCATCACTGCTATGATCCATCTTACTACTTTTTAATCCATAGCACCAGGAAAACATAAATGCCATCTTATCACAACAAGCCGCGCACCTGCGTGGAACTGTGCCTCCGATTTCGTTTGACCCAACCCATACCCACTTCATCCCATCCCGCATCCAAACGTTTTTCTTGGTGGTTCAAGCCCTCAGCCTTACATCTCCGCGTCGTCCAAGCATATCCCGCGTTCCTTTGCACCTATGCAAACGACTTTTGTTAGCTCACATCAAGGCGGCTATATCCCACCCTCGCATCCAAACCAACCTTTCTCACGTGCCAGCCCTCACCACACCCCCCGTCGTCTCAAAATGTCTCCCATTCTTCTGCATCCATAACTTCCACGTTCAGTTCAACAGCTCAAGCAAGTTCTATCCCACATTCTCATTCAACGTTATCTTTTATTCGCCCTGACTATCAAAACCGCACGACTGGCGCTCATACCACTATTCCTGCTCTTTCCACGTACATCTACCCTGCTCAAAGCGGCGTCATCGCGATTCCACACTCTGCGTTTCCCAAGTCGTCTCAACATACCTCGCATTCCATCGCACCTGCTAATCAAGGCGAGTTTGACCCACGCTCGGATCCCAACCAACCTTTCTCACGTTCCAGCCCTCACTACACCCCCCCGCGTCTCAAGATGTCCCCTTCTTTCTGAACCTAAGCCTCCACTTCCGGTACAACACCTCAACGAGGTTTTACCCCACCTTCCCATTCCACATTATCTACTCTTCGCCTGGGCCATCAAACTATCACGAGTAGCGCTCCTACCACCATTCCTGGTTCTCCGCGTACATCCACCAAGCTAAACGCGCATCATCCCAATTCCACACTCTGCGTTTCAAGCATGGGCATCCCATCCAGCTTCCAGCCAACCTCCCAATCAGATCACGCCGCCACCTATCGTTACCTAACAAGTCTCCGTCGTATCCCATCATGACCAAAAATACTGCCTTACTCGCCCACGGTCTACGTCGACTGCCCCCTGATTCACGTCACGGCATATTTGACAATCAGAGTACACGTACGGTGCAGCGAGAAGGTCTGGATTGGCGGGCTTTGGATGTGGCAAGTTTAACTTGCAGCCGCGTACATTTTCGCGGGAAGAGGTTGAAAAGATGTGTGGAAAGGAAGAAAAGAAGGCGGGAGGAACAACAGGAGGGAAATTCAAACGGAAAGCGGGGAAAGCTATCCGAGTTTGAGATTTAGGAGGGTGGTATAGGGGTTTGAAGATATTGAATTTGTTGCGTTGCCTACCAAGTAGTGATGGGTATATTGACTGGATTTGCTCCTGTGTTGCCTCATTGGGTTGATTTCGTTGTTTATGTTCGTTATGCCCCACCCCCCGTTTTTTTTAGTGCGGCGAATCATAAGCTTCTCAAGCTCATTGTCCCTCGCGCTTGAAAAAAGTATTAAAGAAAGAAAGGAAAAAGTCTTTTGATTTCGTATAAAAAGAAATAATATTTGTTTGTAATAAACAAAACACAGGAATAGAGACTGGACTACAACGGAGAAGTTACTCGAAAAACACTGCAACGTCTTTTTTTTCTGGATGAAAGACTCTTAAAGATTGTGTTGAGGTTCTAGAAGCCTTGGCTAGATTAAGAGCTACTTTAAGTGAACAAGGAAAGCGACGAATGTATTCAGGCAAGACCGCATGCGGGAGGCAAAAGCTGTGTGATGGCCGGTCGATCTTTTGCAAACAGAAAGTGCAAATATGAGGACAGGGTTCAAACAGCTCATAAAATATACGTTTTTTTGATTTTTGTTACAAAATGGGAAAGGATAAAGTCCTTTCCTTTCTATGATTAAATTTCGTGTCCATTGGATCTGCCCAGTTTTACAGCCTGGTCCGAACTTGGAAACTCTCACCAATGGAGTGGAGCAAGTACTGAGACTGCTGTTTATTATTCAACCTTCAACCATGTTGACTTGCTTTGCTTGCCAGGTCAAATGATGCATTTCAAGTTCAACGTTCATTCCCGTTTAAAATATTTCTATAAACCCCAGTCCTTCTACCGATATCATCAATATAAATCAGTTGATCAAAAACGCACTTCCCATTCAACATCTCATTTCAATCTCAAACAACCATGTCTAGCCAAACGGTGAGTACTCCTTTCTCCCCTTCTCCAGTTACCTTATTAATCATATTTTGTTGTTTTCAGCTACCTGCCCATACGATGTCGGCTGTGCTGCGGCCGTCGCCAAATTCAACCCAGACTTTTACCCATTAGCATACACTAACAGCTGTTCCGACCTATCCCTCTCTGTCGCGCCTGTCCTCCCGACGCAAACACCACCCTATCCTGTCTCGACAGCATCCCAGCTCAAGCCGTCCAAGGTAAACCCCCCCCCCCCCCCTTTTCCTCTAACCCACCGCGTCCCCCCCAAACAGTTCCCGGCTACCCCATGCAAATCTACGAAGGAACCGTCCCCGTCGGTCTCGACCGTGAAGCCGCAAAAGAATGGCGATCACAATTCTACAGTCTTTGCTTTGACGCCTGCGCCGCTACCTACCCCAACAAGAACGGTACCGACGAAGAATTCCTTGTTACCATGGGTTGGGCTGGAAAAACTGGTTTCCAAATGGGTTGTGTATGTCCCGGTGGACTTCCACCTTTCCCGTTCCCCTTCCCTGGTCTTGAAAACATCCCTGCTATCGAAAACATCCCTACTGTCACTCCTACCACGACTTTACGCCCCATCACCATCCCTGCTACACGGGGTGCTACCGCTACCAAAGTGTTGGACGCGACTGTGACTTTCGTTGCAACTGATGTCAAGCCTACTGGTGTTCTTGCGTCTTCGGCGGACCGGAAAGGCGTATCTGGGAAAATCATGGGTGCGGCGGTTGTGATTGCTTTTGGATACGTTGCTTTGATGTTTTGATCATGACTTTTTTTCATCGTATCTGATATTCATATTGGATCGGCTATGTTAAGACCTCTTTGCAATACTCTTTCTTGACCTGAATAAAATGATGTAGCCCTACTTTAAACACTGACGCTGTTCACGTCCAAATACTTGCAAATAAGAAATACAAACGTACCAAAACGACACTAAAGTTCTTTCCCAAAAGGCGACGTGCAAATTGAAGCTGCAAACAAGGACAACCGTAGATTTTATATGTAGAAAGAAAAAAACGTCAGAAAAGACATGTAAATGGCTGCTCAAAACATCCCCCGCGTATATTGATATCAAATGTCTGACGGTTTATCCCGAACCAACATACGCGAAAAAAGAGTCGTGCGCAATGTTGTACACGAGAAAGGAGATACGAAAAGTCCTAGTTAAAAAACAACAAAAGATGAGGATAGAAAAATCAACAAAAAGATGAGGAGAAAGAAAACAAGAAAACACAAGAGGTGTTAAAACCATTCAAACGAGGTCTCTAAAAAATCGTCAACGCGGACCCATAAAAAACACACCTTAAACACATAAACAACACGTGTTAAAAGAAAAAAACTAGAACCACAACAAGGTCTTTCAACAACGATTCTTAAAAAAATAATCAACAAGTTTCCTTCACCCTACTCTTCACCAAAGTCCTATTATACCCTCCAACCTCTCTAAAATAACATCCACTCCCCCAAACACCGGCTCAACCCTCCCCTCATACTTTTGCCACGTCGTCGCCATCCCTCCACCACTTCCAAACCATCCATCCCCCTTATACTCATTCCTCACTCTCCCGTATCCACATTCCCCAACCCCGCACTTCTCTGCGTCCCACTCTCCACAAACAACTGCGATAAAGTGGTATTCACAATAAACCGATCATCAGATAACGCCGTATACCCTACATGAAACTCAAACCCAACGCTTTGTCTACGAAAAGTCTGAAAAAGGGGTTTCAGCACCCCATCCACGACATTCGCCACATCCACGGTCCGCACAACCCTGTAAACATGGGATCCAACCACCACATTCGTGTTCTGGGTGTACGCCAGGTGGTTTCTGTAGGAAAGGAGTTGGGATTCGACCTTGACGTTGGTGATGGTGTTGGAGGGGGTGTGGTGGAGAGTGGATTGGATACGGATTTTACGGCGAGGGAGAGTGGTGAGGATGGTGGCGTCGTTGGTGGTGGGGTTGATGGTGAGGTTGACGGTGGGGAGGGGGTTGGTGGTGTCGATTTGGATGGGACCTTGGGTTGTGGTTTGGTTGGTGTGGGGGGCGACCCAGATTCGAAGGATGCCGTCGACAAACCAAAGACTTTCGGGGGTTTGGTTGGTGACGTTAAGGGTGACTGTGGAAGGTAGCTGTTAGTGATTGCAGTGCGGGGAGAGGCATCGAGATGTATAAAGATAGCCCCTCGATGAGATTGGAAATGTATAAAGATAATCCCTCAATGAGAGTTGAAATGCATAAACATATTCATCGATGGGATAAGAAATGTCTAAAAACAATCCTCGACAAGAATTCAATCCAAATGTCTACTCACTGGTATGCTCTTTCCCATCAGACAGCACGCCAGCATAAGGTGTCAAATCCAATTTAAACGTCGGGAGTCTCGATGCACCAATCGCGACAAACGGTCTCCATAACAATGGATTAAACCCACCAGTGTAGATGACCGGTGTTGGCCAATCCACACCAGCGAGCTGTCCATCAACCAACACTTGAAGCTCCTTGTATGGTCCACCGCCGTAAACTCCATTGTCGGGATTAGCGTAGGAGTCTGGGACGTTGGTGTAGTAGAACTGTTGGTGAAGAAGGCGTGTTAGAAAGGAAAAAGGAGTTGTTGAGAAGCGTGAAGAAAAGAAAGAAAAAAGGAGTTGTTGAGAAGCGTGAAGAAAAGAAAGAATAAAGGAGTTGTTGAGAAGGAGAAACTTAAAGAAAAGAAAGAAAAAAGGGTTGTTGAAAAGCGTGAAGAAAATACAGAAATAAGCCGTTGTTAAGAAGCGTGAGGAAAAGAAAAGAAAAAAGCATTTGTTGAAAAGCATGAAGAAAATGCAGAAAAAAGATGTTGTTGAGTAGCGTGAGGAAACGAGTCGCAATATATAGTATTCTATACATACAACCACGCTGAAAAATAATTCTCACCTCATCTCTAGCATGATTCGACACAAAATACTCCACCTCCACTCTCCCCACATTCCTCGGCAACTTCCCCGTCCCAAACTCCGCCTTCCCCCCCAACCCATTCAAAACCTCATACCCATACCCCATCGCCTTCCCCAAAGGCACAAGCACATCCGGCACAACCTCCCTCCGAATCTCTCCAGGATAAAACTCCATCTTCATATTCACATGAATGATCCCGTGTAGGTATCGTCGACGATATTGTCGCAGGCGGCAACGATGGTGAGATTGGACTTTTGGAGAAGAGGCGTGTAGGAGGTGATGTCGGAGGAGACGGACCAGTAGATGCCGGAACGGGAAGGTTCGTGGGAGATGCCGCGGAAGAGTTCGGCTCCTTCAAGCCAAACGTGGATGATGCGATCAAACTGTGACGTGGAGGGGAAAGGAAAGTCAATACGTGTAATTACGGAAGATGGGTGGGAGGCTGCGTGACGGGCTTTATGAAACACCAAACAAATCGATGACGGTAAAGCGCGGGAATGGAACAAAAGCCATAAGACTGCCCAACAAAATAAAACCCCCCAAGCACTAGTGAACCTCACCTGACGTCCAGCCACGTAAGCCGTCCACACCAACACAACCTTACTCCACTCCATCCCACACTCTGTGGGAGGGTTATAGCTCGTCGTCCAAGGCTGTCCATACCTTTAAACCAATGATTCAATGACAAACAGCCACAAACAACATGCACTCACGAGAACGCAAAGTCATGGTTCCCAAGGTCAACAACACAGGGTGTGACGCCAGCAGGTACCTCTTGGGGTGGGGAGACTTCAAAGGACTCGGTGTGGGATGGTGGAATGGTGAAGGGAGGTGGAGATGAGACGAGAGATGGGGAATGAGACTTGAGGTGTTGGTGGTTTGGTCGTCAACGATGGATTGAAGGGCTAGAACCTGTTTGATGGATGGTGGGGTGGGTGAGTCTGCGAAAAACGGGAGACGGAATCAAGAAAAGGGAGATGGTCAATTCACTCTGGTTGATGGATGATGACAAGGGTGGCCTTGAACCCCACCAGTGTGAGGAATGAGAGTATATTATTTTAAAGTGTGCATCAACTCTGATCCATCCCTGTTGAGGCATGCCTCCCGCATTCAACTCTTGACAAACACTATCTCCTGCATCCCAATACCATCATCCACTCATCCATCCACTCATGCATCCATGCATCCATCCATCCATCCACTCATCCACTCACTGCACTCCACTCACCTTCAAGTAGTCCAACGCAATCTCTCTCCACTTTGGCATCGCTCCGCTTGTAAGTATGCTGGTGAGAAATAAAGAATAAAATAATTTCTCACGCGTTCACATAATAAATAAATAAATAAATAATACTCATTTATCACACACTTTTTTGTTAAACGTAGCCTAATATAGGCTTTGTGTTCATCAGTCATATATATATAATTATATAGGTGTGTGTGTGAGTGAGTGAGTACCCTGAACGCCCTTTCTCTCTCTCTCTCTATATTAAGGTAATATGCGCGATAAGAAACCCTTCAGCAATATATATATTCTAATATGCATATGTACATAGTTTAAATCTAACTCATTTCTTTTTTATTGAAGTATATTATAGTGTGTGCAGATAGATGTACATATAATACATGCATGGCTCATCTATGACTTTACCCTCTGGTACATGCAGGCATGCATATCATACATATCATACATACACTCATACTATGGAATTGAAAACATGTTCCAGAAATGTAAACAAATACATTCCAACGGTTTAATGTAAAAACCACCCCATTTCATTGTATATATCTGTTTAATGGAATAGGTATATCATTATCCTTGTATTCATTCTTCTCTATTATATTACTTTATTTAAGGAAAACACCCAAGTCGTGCGTGATGAGCTTGTCCCCAAGAAAAACTCGTACCTACTTTTTTTTGCCCCATCAATCCTAATGACACTCTCCGACTCTGACAACGACGACGAAACCACCCTCTTCACGACCCTCACCCAATCCTCCGACCTCATCCCTTCCCAACCCCCTGCCGCATCAACACCACCTCCCTCTTCACCTTCCCCGGTCTCCCTCGTCCCATCACCATCCATGAAGACAGTTCCGGCGGGTGTGGCGGCAAGACGTGGGAGGCCGCAGAGGTCATGGCGAGGGTTGTGGTGGGGAGGGGGAGGGAGTGGGTGAAGGGACGGAGGGTGGTGGAGGTTGGTGCTGGGACGGGGGTGGTGGGGATTTTGGTGGGGATGCTTATGGGGGGGATGGGAGACAGGAGCAAGAGGATGGGAGGATGGAGGATGGGGATGGAGGGGAGGTGGTGTTGACGGATATGTTGTTTTTGGAGTTTGATGCAAAAGAATGTGGAGATGAATTTAACGGCAGAGGAACAAAAACGGGTCAAAGTGGAGAAACTGAAGTGGTGCGTTGAATCTTTTATATATGCTCTCTTTTCGCCTTAGGCATGAAACATTCTCATTTTATTAATCCATACTCATTACATTTTTATATTTTTATTCATACAGGGGTGAACCCATCCCCGCCTCCTGCCTCCCTTGTGACCTCATCCTCGCGGCGGATTGCGTCTACCTCGAATCCGCCTTTGACCCACTCATTGAAACCCTTCTCGCGCTCTCGACGCCGTCCACCGTGATCCTGATTGTCTCGAAACGTAGACGAAAAGCGGATAAACGGTTTTTCGTAAAACTTCGGAAACACTTTAAAGTTGAAGAGGTGAGTGAAGTGTGTGATTTGTTATAAAGAGAGTTTTTTTTTTTTTTTGGTTGTTTTTAATATTGAGGGTTTAGGTGACGGATGTGGAAGGATTTGAGAAATGGTCGAGAGAAGGGTTGACTGTTTTGAGTGCGAGGAAGATTGTGAGGTAGTTAGGATGGTGTTTTTCTTTTTCTCTTTTCTGGTTTGGTTTTTTGTGTATATATAGAGTATAAAGATAATAAATACATCAAGTATCAATTAATCCAAATGTCTGTATGATTAATTACTATCTACTAAAAATTCCTCAAGTTATGTTATCTCGAGGCTCCCACTCCACTAGTGATTCTTGGTTGACTCTTTAACGTTCTGCGATTTAAAGTGCAGATGATGTTCCAGCGACGCGGCCACTTCTCACACGTGCCTGAACCTTTCTCATCCATCCATCCTTGTTGGCGGTTCAAACCTTGACATACTTTCGCTTCATGTCGCGTCGTCGTCGTGGCGCTCTCGTGTTGGTTCCATTCACATATGGTTTGTTTAGCTTTCCCGTCTATCTTAATCTACCACTTTCTTGGATTAGTTTTCTTGATCATGTCCTCAATCATCACCTTGATATTTACCTATATAAATACATACATTTAGTTTGATATCTCTTTTCACATACATATCAATTATTATTAAATAAAAAAATAATTGAATAAAATAATAATATTTTTTTAACTTTTTATTGAAATCTCATCGGTCCGAAGAAGAAGAAGAAGAAGAAAAATTCATTTTATTATTATTATTTATTTATTTTATTTTATTTTATTTTCCAAGCCTGTTTCTCCCCATAATATATATAATAATATACGTCATACATATTATATTACATTTAAAAAATAAAAGAAATTGAAATTGTCATAATATTAATATTACATGAGTCTGACCATGGATAATAATAAAGAATAGAAATGTCCACATTGTTACACATGTGTTTCACCACGTTTTCTTACAGAAATATAATTAGAAAAACACAAGAAGCAAAAAAAAAGAAAAGAAAAAAGAATAATTAAAGTGAAAAAATCTCACTCTTTGAATAAATAAATAAAATAAATAATAATTTTATTTTACATATTGTAATAATTCAATTATGACCAAACAAGTAATATTTAATATATTAATAAATAAAAGAAATAATAAAAGAAAAGTAAAAAAAAAACAAAAAAAAACCACCGTCAGCCATCCATCCCATCCATCACCTTCAACCTGTTTGTTGAAAGGGAGGTGAAAGGGAGAGAGAGAAGAAAAAAACAGCTTTGGGATGATCGCTTTTGCGGGAGGCCCCGCGCCTGCCCTGGATACATCGTCATCGTCATCATCAGCAGCATCATCATCATCATCATCAGCAGCAGCATCATCATTGTCAGCATCAGCATCATCAGCAACGTTGGCTGCTGCAACATTGTCATCATCTCTTCCTACCACCCCACCAGCATCAAGTCTCGACGTGACCAAGCTGGCCATCCACTCAAGATCATCATCATCATCAGCATCATCATCATCGTCGTCATCATCAACAACCCTCTTTTCACCTCCATCCTCATCCACATCCTCACCCTCCCTCTCGTCATCTTCAGTCATTGTCACTCCAAACACTCCCATCACTCCATCTCCACCTCCATCTAGCATGTCATCTGCCATCAAATCACACATGGCTGTGTCCATCGTTTCTGAACAACAACCCATCAACAGCATTCATCATGGAGCACTAGTGAATGCTCACAGCGATCAGCGCGGTCAAGAATCTGAACAGTTGACCACAGTGGGTGCGTCATTGGAATCTGGATTGCATGAGGACGGGAACGATGCCAAGAATGAGCCTACGAGAAAGAGGTCGAGAGCTGATGGGCCAGCTTTGGATCCAATGTCGCCTGGAAAGAGGAAGCATGTCTCTCCAACTCTGGCCCTCGAGATGGCGCAAGACGAGGAGAACCGTGAGCGTGAGCATAAAGTATTGGAAGATGAAGTGAACGACGAGCCGAAAGAGACCAATGTAGAGCAAGCTTATCATTATGAGCAAAGCGACAGTGTCAACGCATAGCGGATCAAGATATGACTGCTCCCCACAATGTCATCTCTTACCCCCCCTCACATCAACATCCATCGTACACTCGTATTCCAACAACAACAGCGACATAAACACACATTAACAACATCAACAACAACAATAACAACACTAACCCTACAATGCACCTCCCCATCCCACCACCACCATTACAACCACCAACCTTCCCATCCCAGCACCAGCCGACTCTCCCGAAGAAACCCTTCTTCAACTCCTCACCGGAGACGTGGTCAATGCAAACGGTACCGTCCTCTTCTCCACCTTTTCAAACACCACAACCAACCCCAACCCCAACACCAACACCACAACCGCAACGCATCCACAACGCTCCTGGTCCTCCGAATCCACCCATTCTGACCTCCCTCAACGTTCATGGTCCTCCGAATCCCACACATCCCATCACTACTACCACCACCACCAGCACCACCACCCCCACGACGGCCACGGCACCCACCATCCCGAACCATCATGGACCTCTGAACCCCAACAACAACCCCTTCAACAACAACAACAACAACAACAATACACTGAACCCCAATCCTGGGACCATTCTCACCACCACGAACCTTCCTGGTCTACCGAACACCAACACGTCCAACATTCATGGTCATCCGAACATTATCACCCTTCCACAACCTCCACTTCACCCTCTTCCCAACCCGCTCTCCCTAACCACCCCAACTCCTCCTCCTCCCCCAACTCCCCTTCTCCAACACCCTCCCTCTCCACAACCCTCTCACCCTCTCCATATCAGACCCCACCCGCACCAACCCCAACTCCACCACCCCCTCTCCCCAATCCACTCCCACCCCTCCACCCCAACAACCCTCCACCATCACCCCCTTCCCCTCCACCTCTCCCCATGTCCACCAACATTGTCCGTCAAACCTACACCGTCGCCAAAAAACTCCAAGTCGTCGAATACGCCCTCATCCACGGTCGAAACCGCGCCGCCGACGAATTCAAGTTATGCAGACCCATGGTCGGCCGTTGGGTCAAGGCGCGTGAACGGCTCCTCTCTGTCTCGGTTCAAGGCGGCGTCACAAAACGTCTTCGCGTCGATCCCTCTAAAACCGACCACACGAAACTGAAAAAGAAAATCGAACCCATCCCCGTCGTCAACCCCCCTTTTAACCATCAACCCTACAACCCCCCACCACCACCCCATCATCCACATTATCATCCCCCTCCTCCTCCTCCCCCGCATTTCACACCCGTCATCCCACCCTTTGACGATTCAGCGCTTGACGGGTTCCTCGCTCAATCCACCTACCCCTCTCATTACCAACCCTACCCCCCCCTCCTCCTTCTTCTTACCCACAACAACAACCGTATCACACCTACGCCCCTTATTATCCATCGTATCAAGAGTATTATCCGCCGCCGCCGCCTCCGCCTGTGTTGCCTTATGGGACGCAGGAGACGCAGGATGTGTATTATTATCGGGAGGAGGGGTTTGATGTGGAGAGTGTGATGAGGGCGGGGTTTGAGGAGTAGGTGTTGTGTGTTATGGGTAGCGGGAGGAGGTTTGATGGGGAGAGTGTGATGAGAGCGGGGGTTGAGGAGTAGGTGTGTTGTGTGTTATGGGTAGCGGGGGAGGGGGTTTGATGGGGAGAGTGTGATGAGCGGGGTTTGAGGAGTAGGTGTGGTGTGTGTTATGGGTAGCGGGAGGAGGGGTTTGATGTGGAGAGTGTGATGAGAGCGGGGTTTGAGGAGTAGATGGGGTTTTGGTGTTTTCATTGCGAAGGTTTGTCTTGTGGTGCTTGTGGCGGGAATGGGGGGATATGTGGGATGTGTGTTGGGTGGAGGGAGAGTTTGAGCGGAGTTTGATGGGGAGAGTGTGATGAGGGGAGCGCGGTTTGATGGGGAGAGTGTGATGAGGGCGGGGTTTGAGGAGTAGATGGGGGTTTTGGTGTTTTCATTGCGAAGGTTTGTTTTGTGGCGCTTGTGGCGGGAATGGGGGGATATGTGGGATGTGTGTTGGGTGGAGGGGAGAGTTTGAGCGGAGTTTGATGGGGAGAGTGTGATGAGGGGAGCGCGGTTTGATGGGGAGAGTGTGATGAGGGCGGGGTTTGAGGAGTAGATGGGGGTTTTGGTGTTTTCATTGCGAAGGTTTGTTTTGTGGTGCTTGTGGCGGGAATGGGGGATATGTGGGATGTGTGTTGGGTGGAGGGGAGAGTGTGAGCGGAGTTTGATGGGGAGAGTGTGATGAGGGGAGCGCGGTTTGATGGGGAGAGTGTGATGGGGGGAGTTGAGTTTGATGTGGAAAGTGTGATGAGGGGAGTTGGGTTTGATGTGGAGAGTGTGATGAGGAGAGTTGGGTTTGATGTGGAAGGTTCTTGAATGCCTTTTTGCTTCCCGCATCTTTTTTTTTTTTTCGGTGCCCTTTTTTTCTCCTGCTTTAAAACGTTATACTAGAAACCAAAAAAACCTACTTTTGAATTATTTAATCCTTTTTTTTTTGTGGTGGGTGCCGGCGTGGAGACTACACCCACACACCCTCCCACGCTTTTTTTCTTTATGGCTCTCTTACTCTCTCTCTCTTCTTTTTTTTTTCCCGTTTTTTTTTGTGGTTTTTGGGAGGGGTTCTCGTTTTAACCTCCATTCTTTGTTTTTGTTTTTATGCGTTTTCTAACCCCTGTTTTTGAGGGTTTTTGAGGGGATTTCTGTGTGCATCCACTGTCGTTCCGTTTTTGTTTTTGTTGTTTTGGACTTTGGAGTTCCAATTTCTTTTTTTTTTATGGACCGCTTTTTTGAAGTCAAGGAAATTAGTTTACGTTTGGTTTGGTATGAAGAAAACATTAATAGATTATTTTGAATAGAACCTTGAGAATGGGAGGAGTGATGCGTGGATTAGGTTGGGTTTTTTTATGGACCGCTTTTTGAAGGCGAGGAGATTTGTTTACGTTTGTTTTGGTATGAAAAAACATGAATAGATTATTTTGAATAGAACCTTGAGGAGGGATGCGTGGATTCGGTATTGGGGTTGTTGGAGATGACTTGTCACATTGGGAGATTTTTTGTGAGGAATGGTGGGTTGTGGAATTGGAGAGGGTTTGGAGTTTCATCTTCCCGTTTACACATACAACGATGATGCTGTAACCATCTTTGAGCCGGAACAATGTTTTTTGATAATGGGCAAGTCATTCGGGATCTTCAAACGCGAGGTGGGAAACCATACAGACGACGGCGGATGAAACAAGATAGGGTATAGGGTGAGACGGTTGAATGGATAGGCAAATCATAAATCAGGTAGGTTCAAAACGCGCGAGAGAGGTGGGAACCATACTCTCCAGGCTTCTTCTTGTTCCGTGATGACCTTCGAAGGGATGTCTCGTATGGTTCATCCAGGTCTTCACAAACAGACAAAGACATTGCACAAGTTAGGACGAGACTTTGAAACTGAAAACAAGGCACTCTTGATATATTTTCAAGCTTATAAAATGGGACTGTTTAGTTTTGTTTCCGCGAAACGTGCCAGAAAAACACCCATCATCAGTTCTTCATCACGTCTCAGAGACTTTGATCCACCCTGACCCCCAAAAATCCAAAACAAGTATACTACAAACATCTGTGACAACACACCCTCCAAAAACAATATTCTCTTCAATAATAATAGGCAAGTAATAAAAAATCAGACAACTTCACAAAAAAACAAAACACGCGGGTGAGAAGGTGGAAACAATAAACAGACGGCGAAGGACGGGGGAAAAACAAGATATCGTAGGAGATAGGGGGGGGAGACTTCTCAATGCTATTCCAAAATCACAATCCCATCATTCATCATCGCACCTTCTTCTTCTTCCGTTTCAATCCCCCCTTCTCCATACCCTCATCCTCAACGCCATTCGAACAATCCGGGCAATACCAAACTCCCTTGGGCGGTTCCGTCAACCCCACACATTCAAGGTGAAACCATTCATTGGCGCAATTCTATAAATGCGGCGTGAGTAGAGAGTTTTAATAAAATAGTGGGGGGTGGGTGGGCTCACCTCGCCATCACAAGCAATCATCTCGCCATACGAAACCTGGCGACAGAAACAATAAAGTTGTTCATCCACTTCAGGAGTTCCTTCTTCTTGCACGTCTTCCATTCCCGTGGTACTGTGAATTGAGGTAAGCAGTTAGCGCGGTGTTGACTCTAAATCTTCAACATTGCAGTGGTATTCTTGGAGCACCCCCACAGTCCCCAGATAACTGACACAAATTCGAATCAAAATTCAAAATCAAAAATTACTTTTTTCGCTTCATCTTCTTGACGGATTTTTGGGCACCGCCTAGTCTCACGCTGGATATCCGGCGTTCTATTCAAAAAAAAAAAAAAAGGAAAAGGGTAAAGTTAATCTTTCCTCGAAACGCGAAACCGTATAGATGTAGCATATGAAGTAAACCCATACTTACTCAACGCAGTTCCCTTTGGTGTAACTAAAAACATGACAAAAGGTTAACAGAAAGGTTTAACAACGTTACCAAGAAAAAAAATAATTCATTTGTAGATCACCCAGATAATGTATAAAAAAAGGAAGAAAAAAAACAACAACTACCCCCTAACCCACTCCCCATCCTTTCCGGCGTCTCCCCGCGTCGTCCAGCAGGCGTCGCAAAACTTCCCTTACTCAACGCCGCCGCTCCAAGCGGTGTCCCCATATACGACGTCGCCAACCTCGCCACACCAGGTGTCCCCAACAAAGACGCGGAAGATGCTAACGGTAGTAATGACGCCACAGAGGGTACTGAGGCGAGGGCGGGTGGAATGTGGAGAGATGGGGCGGGAAGATCTGGGACGTTGACGCCGGCTTCGCGTTCGAGACGAGTAATGGCCTCAATATCCATAGTGAGACGACGGATATGACGGTCGAGCTGAGGATGGTGGTAGAGAGAGGGGGGAAAATGAGATTAAATAGGGCAGAGAACAAAATTTGAAAAGTTATCTTCATCATGAAGGTCAACCATAACATTTTGCAGAGTAGCAAAATTTCCCGAAATGAGACCCTCTTAAGTAGAAAAGACAACCATAGCTTGTGCAGAATAAGCAAAACTACTTACCATTAACATACTCCGATGCACCAACGCAATTTTCTCATCCGAAACATCCTCCCCCTTTTTAAACATATTCAAAATCGTGTCAAACACCAACTTTTGATCTGGAAACGGTGCAATCGCCATCTCCCCAGTCGTCGCCGTCACCGTCACTTCCTCACTCTTTATTGTTTGTCCATTCGTATCTTTCGCAGCCTCTATTGAAGGTTGTGGAGGTGGTGGTGGTGTTGTATTTGAAGGCGCTCCATTCGGCGCCTTTTCAGTCTTGACGGGGTTAATGGTGGGTGGAGCTTCGGTTGAGGGTAGAGTTGCATTGTCGCCATTGGCGACGCCGTTTTTGGCAAGTTTGGAAGGTGTGCCTGCAGGGCCGGGTTTTTTGCTTGGGATGGGATCGACGGGGCCGGCTTTGATGATTTTTCGGAGTTGAAGGTCGCGAGCATTAATTTGGGCTTTGATTTCTGTTTTGAAAAAGATATATTGTGAGATACAAGACTGGAAGGTTATAATAATTAAATACCTTGAAATTCAGCATCCTTATCTCGAATTTCGTCAAAAACGTGCCGAATCTCAAAGGGAAGATTTTCAACAGCTGCAATATTAATTAATAGCTTAGTAAAGTGATTGCGTTGGGATAACAAGAGATAACTCACAAGAAACAAATTCTTCGAGATACTGAATATGATCCGCCATCTCTAAATGTTGTTGACGACGGAACTACGTGACGAATAACTGAAGTGATGCGAGACCTTAACGGTCTGAGACCGCGCCTTTGAAGGCGGACGAAATGTGTTGTTGCCGAAGCAGCGGCTCTGATGGATGGTACTGCGGTTGTGAGGAAGCGGTTGGTTGAAAGGAAAAATTGTGTTGGCGTATGCCAGGATCGGCCGTGCATGAAATAAACGGGATGGTGGTGGACGCGCGTGTCAAATTTCAGCAAACCCGTTTACGCGTTAGAATTGATTCGCGGGTGCGGGCTGTAATTAGTAATGAGGTTAGCTTTTTCAAAAGAATTTTAAACGTGAAGAGAATGAGAAGTTGTCCATAAATCCAGAGCTTATTTTATAGCGTATCTGGTAAAAGATTCGTCCATTCCTCTTCTCTTATACGTCTTGAAGACAATCTTTTGTCAGCTTACACTCCATGCACACCTTGCCCATCAATCCCTTCCAAGACCCATCAAAGTCCATTCCGCCTCCAGCAATCCGCATCAGTTATCATCAGACTCACTAGAGAATAGCAACTCAATAAGCAAAGAATAGAGTATGAGGGCGATGAGGTGGGGATAGTTATTGGAGTGTGAGATGCATGTCCGAACAGCGACGGACAGCGCTAACAAGCAAGTCAGGGGGAGCAGCAACAAACAGCCCAACTTGCTTAAGCATCCGCTTGTCCAATCACAGTGCGACATTTTGAAAATAATTTTGACAACAAAAACAAGAGTCAGAGACCCGCAAGAGTCGATGCTTACCACTTGCTGTAGACGGGCCCGTGGTGGGTGGGAGAGTGCGCCTGAGAGTAGCGAGTGGTATATGTGGTATACGGTGTAAGGTTTTGATGGATGGATGGATGATGTATGGAGGCGGATGGACGGATGGATGGATGGATGAAATCCTCCACAACTCACAGCAAGTGTTACGAAACGGCGATTTTTCCTTTTTTTTTTTGCTCTTGTCGCTGATGCCTCGGACAAGATATTGTCTGTGTAACCCTATACATTCTGGCCATGGCTCAAATATTTATCTCTTTTTTTTTTTTTCAATTCGAGTGTGTTGAACAATCTCAAATAGTCGGCCTTTGGGACCTTTTTTTTTTTTCTTTGATCCAATTTTAAAGCGACAACTTACATTACTTAATAACACTCACACACTCACACACACACTTACAATGGCAAAGACGGACAAGGCATTAAAGAAGAAGAAGGTGGCAAAGGAGGAGTCGGATGCGGAGGAGGCACCCGCCACAACCACCAGCACTGCTATGGATGTCGATGAGGATGGGAAGGGAAAGAAGGAGGCCATTCCTTACGAAGTCAGGATTCAGTCTGTCAGCCAGATTGCGCATCCTTTGGCTTCAAAGAAGTTGACAAAGAAGGTCCTCAAGACCATCAGGAAGGGTGGGTATTCTTTTTCTCTTTTGTAGAAAAAGATATGCTTTTTCGGTCACATTGGAATATTGGACTGCCATGAATTATGGCCTTGGCAGGAAGAGTTTGGATGTGTATAGTATTTTTGCATTTGTTGCATGATCGTTTGCTGGATGAAGTTTGGTAAAGTGGATTGTTAATTGGGATTCGAAGATGCAAAAAGGAATGGCGATTTTATCTTTTTCGAGTATTTCGACGTTTACCCACTACACGAATTCGGTGGAGTTTTGTTGTGCATGTACGCATTGTCGCTCTTCGGAGAGAATTACTGGAAGAAGGGTGGATTTGGGTTTAAAGGGGTTTCTGAATCTTGACCGTGACAAATCTTTCGCACGCCATTCACACCCATTCACCTCTCTATGCTGCACTTTTCGTACCTGTCTCGTCGCTTCCAAGTTCTTACCAGATCTTCCTTTTACTTTATTCATTCCAGCTTCCAAGGCCAAGAGCGTGAAGCGTGGAGTCAAGGAGGTTGTGAAGGGCCTTAAGAAGGGCAGCAAGGGTGTCGTGATTATTGCTGGTGACATTAGCCCCATTGATGTCATCACCCACGTTCCTGTCCTTTGCGAAGAGTCTGACGTTCCCTACATCTACGTGCCCTCGAAGGAGGATCTTGGCACTGCTGGTGCTACCAAGAGGCCCACGTCCGTTATCATGTTGCTTAACAAGAACATATCGGACTTTGAGGAGGCTTATGGCGAGGTGTTGGAGGAGGTTAAGGTATGTATTGTGTATTATTTATTTTCTTTACAATTTTGGGGGATAATTGACAATATGTATTTGGTATTGTGCTTGGAATATTTCTTTGGCATCATTGACATTAGTCGTATTTGGCCGTTCCTCAACAACACTATTTTTCTCTACTTTTTTATAAACTAATTATCATTTTTCTTTTTACATTTTTTATTACTCAGGGCCTCAACGAGAAGTTGATCACCACCATTTAATTTAAATCGTACACCGAAAATCCCTTTCCACAAATCCCTCGCGCAAAAACTTACGTCCAATTCCCTTCCACTTCTGAAGAGCTTTGTTTTACTTCTTTTGCTCAATGAGAGAAGGATGGGGTAGAAATCACGCTTCTAATGTTTCTGCGTTTCCTGTTCATAGCAAAAAAAATTTGGCCTACAAAAGGCTCAAAAAAATAGAAAATTCAATTCACACTTTTTCTTCCAAAACGTCCATCCTAAAACATCCAACATCGTTCATCCGTTTACATCAGAAAGCCCCATCCATTGACTTTCTCATGGCAATCGGTATTGAATTGATTACTTCTTTTAGAACGCATTACTACCGCTGCCTTCTTCCCCATCTATGGGTGGTGACCTTCCTCTCTCTTTCTAGGACATTGAGTTGAGGGGCAGTTTGTTCAAGTGATGCTAGATTGAAACGGGTTTTTTTAAACAAGCGATGTGGTTAGGCTTCTCCGTTACCTGTTGCTTGTGCCTGAGACCTACATTCTCCTTTCTCTCCCTTTTTTTTTTGTGTGTTTGTTGAAAATAACTGTGTAAATAAAGAGATTTTATTAGTCAGTGTATTGATGGCTTCTTTGGATTATTGTTTATGCTATCTGCTTCTGATGCTTTTCACCGCATATTATAAAGTTGAACATGTTGGATACGGCACTGAGTTGGGTCAGTCCAACACTCTTAGGATCTTCTACGTAAGAGTGTTGGACTGATCCAAGAGCTTAAAGAATTTCTCCTACATAAGATCGTTGGATTGACCCAAAAGCTTCCAGAAATTCTCAACGAGGCACAAATTACGGCAACAAGCCCATCGTATATTAAATATAAGCACAAACCCATCAAAACATAAACCAAAGTACCTCACCATCAATCACCATTTCAATGCATGGATCTTGCCCAAAAGAAAAGTTCCCCTAACAAAAGAAAATAAAAAAAACTCCGTCGCCTCTCAACAATCAATTCTCAGATGGTTGATTCCAGGGATACTGCGGTGCAGGCTACGAAAAGGAAAAAAAATAAATTATAAAGAGTCAACATTTTACACAAAAACTGAGCTCCTCGGCCTCACCTGCATCCATGGCATAAAATTCCCCCCAACTCCCTCCATCTCATGCATCATCTTCCCCCCAAAATCCATCTTCCCCGTCCCAGGCGGCTCCACCTCCTCCATATTTGTGCCAGCCGCCGCCGCCGCATTCGACAACAACGCCTGCAACATCCCCCGGACGTGGCTGGTGGCAACAACGGAGGGGTAGCGGGTTTGAAATCGGCCTTAGCGGCGGCGAGAGCGTTGATGCTGAGTGTGGAGAGTGATTCGAGTTTTGTAACGCATTCCTTTGATGAGTGTTAGACAAAATATGTCTCTGGGATAGACGGTACCTGATGCGCGGTTTTGGTAGCATTCAGTGCTTGCTCGTGAGTCGCTAGCAGGTTTTTCAATTCCTTCAAGGTGCGTTCACGTTCGGCAATTTCCGCCTCTAACGCGTCCTTGCATCCCGACTGCGCATTCACAGCCTCTGCAATCTTCTCCGCAGGTGCGTTAGGGTTGGCCGCATCTAAAACACAATCATCATTAGATATAATGAAGCCAACGCAGAAAAGCCTGCCTCACCTAGGACTTTATGAGCTTCATTTGCTGCTTTTTCCGTTTGAACCGTTTTGAATGAGCCTTCTTCACTCGATCCAAAGCTGTAAGCAGAACCTGAAAATTAAACGTCAAGTCAGCCTTCCCCTACAACCTCCACCACAAACCTCGGAATGTTTTGATGACGTTGATGGCGATTCGAAACTCATGGATCGTTTTGGTGAAGGACCACATTCGGTTGTAGTGCATTCCCAGCCCCCTTCTTAACTCCATTCCCAAAAACAAAACAAAAAGGCTCCTCAGTATACCAACCCCAAAAAAAATCACTCACCCATGCCTTCCATCAACTTTGCCACGAATTGCGGCTCATAAACACCTCTTTCCTCCCATATCGCCAGGATTCGTCGTATTTTATTTGAACATCTGAGGTCGCGTGTCTGACTCAACGTTAGCAACAAGAATTCAATGGGGGGCAATACCTGTAAATATATCTTATTCCTTCCGGCAACACCCTCCCAAATTCCTTTACAAGTCATCATGTTTCCTTCTCGACAGCTGCACCACATCATTGCATAGATACAGCATGGAAAGTTGTTTTGAAAGCCGTTGCTTACCCACTGTTAACAAAAGTCGAGGGTTGCGCATACCTTTCATTAACTCATTTAACCAGACTTGAACGGATGTCCTTGCATGTTTGCGGTGGAACATGAGCCCTTTTTGGGGGTTAGAAAAGGGACAACAGGAAGGACTTACAATGGCTTAAAAGGATATGGAGTCTTGAGTATCTACGAGATGGAGAAGCTTATTTGTAAAAGCTCTTCGGAATACGTAGACATGATGACCTCGTGGTTTGAAGAATTGGTGGTGCGTGTTTCGGTAAAGACCTGGTTTGTGTTTTGGATGCTTCCTGGTGAATTCGCACTCTTCTAAAAAAAGTTTCCCATGGGTTCAGATTCGGATGAATTAAACATGTTGATGATGGTTGTGAAGAAGCTTTAACGTCGTCCATGCATTCGAAAGGGTAACAAGCGGAGTCAAAGTGGGGAAGCTCACCCTATGTAACAAAACCCCCTAAATATCGATGAGCTAGCCGAGATTCTCTGCTTTCACACAGATTGGTAACAGTGATGCCCAGATGTCCAATACTCAAACTCCCACTGTCTTTAGCTCGCTTCACGTATTGCTGCCTGCTCGTTAGATAGGTACTGATGTAACCAGCACCTGTAGTTTTATGTGTAACACGAACAGGTCAACCAAAAGACATTTATTACGAAAGCAACTAAGCTCCAGCAACGACGATGTTTAAACCGCCATCACGACTTCCTCCATCAGCATCCACCTCAAAATTGGACAGAAACCAGTCATTCTCCGCGCCTTCTTCCAACCCGACGATGGGGAGTTCAAAAGGCCTACCAGTCTTGACAAGAAATTCCTAAAATTGATAACGACTGTAAGAAAGCAACAAAAAGGCGGGCTGGAATGAAAGAAAAGGCTGAGAAAAGAGCGAAGCGGAAAAAAAATGAATAGAAAGAAAAGCCGCGTCATACCACCGCCAACCCCATAGGCTCCCTCTGCAATCTAGCCCCATTCCAACCCACACATAAAAACAATCACTCGCATCCAAAAAATGTATTGCAGAACTCATCAACGAAGAGCTTTTCAATTTTGAACCCTTCGCCACCTCCTCATATGTAACGTCCGAACCACGTTCAAATCGGTTGCCTTAAAAAGAGTTTTAGTAATGTGTGGCGTGCTGGGAATCTCGATGGAGGGGTTGCGGTCTGGCGCGGTGGGTTTGAGCGGGTCAGCGCCACCTCGTGTAAAGGTGCGACGGGGTGGGGCGTCGCTTGTGGTTGGGTGTGGATCATCGGTGACGGTTGGGGGTGGGAGGTGGATGGGGGGGCGTCGACGGGTTTCGGGGTAGCGTCTTGAGTTGAGTAAATACCGATAGACTCCCAGAAAGTTTTTTGCGTGGGCTCAGTTTCGTCTATTATTTCCGTTAATGATTCTGTGTTTTTCTCTTTTCGATGAATGGAAATACTCACCGAATACCTCGAACCGCATGTGTCCCGAATGTGGGCGAGTTCTTTTGCCCATTCTGTGGCGGTTGTGCGTTCCATTGCAAGTACGGTGGTGGTGCTGTTGTTGACATGTTCTCGGGCTGACGTTGACGCTGTTCCAGAGTGATCTCTTCCACTCGACTTTTCCATCACTGCAGTAATAAGCATCCACACATAGGATGGGCCATCGTAAACATAAACAGATTGTTTATCAGGTGTCCAATCCTTCTTTGAGACAATAAAAGCAGGACGGGTGGCTGGCGGTAGGGATGTAGCATCACCTGATGCTAATTGTGGCTGTAAATTTGGCGTGTCAGCGTCGTTAGGAATCAACGCGATTTCTTCAATGAATACAGTTGTGGTGGGCGCGCCAGGACGAATTGTATTGGCCTTCCTGAAACGCATCAACGTCGGGATGTTCATGACAGAATTAGACGAGCTTATTTGATTAGCTGTCGCGCCAGCAGGGCCCGGGACCGAGTTCTCGCTCGTGTTCGATGTCGCCACAATAGATGCGGTCCAGTCGATACTGAAGACCGGGTGGAATTTCCAACGGGAACAGCAAGAGTGGTTCCACCTGATGTGTTTGGTCCCATCGCCCTGGTTTTGACATATGTTGAACTGCGGAATATCCCATATGACCTTTTCCTTTTGGGGCTGGGACGTCAGGTTTCGTGGCTTGGCTTGGAAGGAGGTTGGCGTTCTCGGTGTATCGAATGGTTTTGAAAATTGAAGGAAAAAGTAGGATTCGTGGTTTTCGACTTCGCGGTGTACGGCCACGAGATTTGAGTTCAGACCTAAATAAATCATTGTATTCACTTAAACTGATAAGGTAATTACTATGCCTACATTGCCGCAACTCGTAAACTTTGAACATAGCCGCTCCTTGAACTATTGAAAGTCAATTGATAGATTCCGTCTTTTTGTTGTTTTTTTTACCTTCATCCGTCACAAGTCTCCCTGACCAGCATCCAATTTCGTGGTAAAGATTATTATCTTCCTTTTAGTTGTCTATGACTTCCAACTTAGTTGATGCAAGCGTAACCATGAAATAAAACAAGCTATAACAGGCAAATATAGCTTACCACGAGAAAAATATAGCATGATCTGAAAAGAACCATCCATGTTCGAAATCCGTCAAAAGCCGGACAGATTCCCTCCATCATCCATACCCTCGTTTCCCTGCAAACAATGTCGTCAGTGTATGATCAACACTACCTTTATTATATACATACGGCTTATGACCCGCGCTCTGGAATGCCCGCTCTCCGGTAGAGCTTTCCTTGCGCGCGTTGTTGACGGGAAGGTTTTGCACATTCAATCCCTTCTGCTCGTGAATTTGTCAGCTTAGTCAATAAAAACTTGGCAAACATTTGTATCAGTATGGAGCGTCGTCGTTGACGCATTGAGCATGTCTAATGCCTTCATGGTTACCTCAGAAGAAAATAAAGTGCGTCGAAGGATCCTTTATTACGGATGAATTTAGTACAAGTATGAGCTATCTTGTCCGGCCAAAGTCATACGCAGACACAGGATCAGGTCATGGAAGGCATCGAAAGGGCTTCCGAACACTCCATTTTGAGAATCTGTTGATAAACACGTCACGACGTAGGCTATACGGTGGGGAATGATTGGAGAACTTTTTTTGGAATGAACCCGCGTGAGGAAACTTGACGTTTCCGAAAGGCATGATGGTTGACATTCTTTTGATCATCTTGATAAAAAACGATGCCGTAGAAGATTCAAACAGAGTCGAACATATTTTTTAATGATGTAATAAGTGTATGTTACAAGGGCTGGAGTTTCATATTCCAAGCAGACGCAGTAACTAGGCTCTTCGATTCCAGGCATACAATCCAGACTCTTTGAAACTACACCTTTCCAGGCGAAAAGGAGATTCCATGAATCCATCCTTTCACCGTACTTCGGGTCCATGTTGTTGACAAATGATGCAGAGCCACCTTCCACTTCAGAATGTGATTATAATCTCTAAAGAACCAAATATGCAAATCGGCGGCCACCGCTTACACTAACATCGTCACGCCTGTTGCATGATGTAAACAGGATTCATCGTTGCATCGTGCAGGCAAAGGCCTGAGTGCATTCTTGATGACAACGGCGAATTTCAATTTTTTTTTTCTTCATCAGGCTCAAAGTGGAAAAAAACCTCACTGCAATCAAGGAACATCCAGAAAACCCCGTCAACAACGCATCCTAACCGTCACTGGAAAAACAATACCTTTGCCCATCATGGAAATCGATCCTTCAAAGCTGCATCCCCTCTCGCCTGAGGTCATCTCAAAGCAGGCCACCATTAACATTGGTGAGTGGAGGACATGTTCGACAATTTATGGGCATTGGAAGTACTCTGTGGATTGGACGAACGAGATGATGCATGTTATAGAGATAGGGAATGAATACATTGGATAAGGCTTAGTGGAGATGAAATGGGGATTCTGCTGAAAGTTATTTTGGTTGGACTCTTGAAACAAGCCTCAAAAAAACGTATTCCGTTGACTGAAATACGATCTTTCAGGTACCATTGGTCATGTGGCTCACGGAAAGTCTACCGTCGTCAAGGCTATTTCGGGTGTCCAAACTGTCAGGTTTAAGAACGAATTGGAGCGTAACATTACCATCAAGCTTGGATACGCCAACGCAAAGGCATGTTAAGTGTTAGGGATTTGACGGATTGCGCTTTTTATGGACTTCATTAACAGAATGTTCTCCTTTCGTGTGCTATCAACAGGTTTTTAAGTGTGATAATGAGTCTTGCCCGAGACCTGGATGCTACCGTTCTCACAGAAGTGACAAAGAAGAGGGATTTGCTTGCGAGCGTGTTGGGTGTCTTGGGAAAATGAGGCTGCTTCGGTTTCGTAGCCAAGTCTTATTTTTTATCCTGTCGCCTTCAGGTTTTCGTTATGCTTATTTTTTCTGTTTTAAGCCATGTCTCGTTTGTCGACTGTCCTGGTCACGATATTCT
The DNA here is from genome assembly GCA_025449115.1 of Chytridium lagenaria. Lineage (NCBI taxonomy): Eukaryota > Fungi > Chytridiomycota > Chytridiomycetes > Chytridiales > Chytridiaceae > Chytridium > Chytridium lagenaria. The sequence continues at coordinate 104,470 of JAHLKC010000103.1, forward strand.
CATGGCCACTATGTTGAACGGTGCCGCCGTCATGGACGCTGCTCTTCTCCTTATAGCTGGAAACGAATCCTGCCCGCAACCTCAAACCTCAGAACATCTTGCTGCCATCGAAATCATGAAACTTCAGCACATCATCATCCTTCAGAATAAGATCGACTTGATCAAGGAATCCGCCGCCGAGGAGCACTACGCCTCCATCCTCAAGTTCATTAAGGGTACCGTTGCCGACGGTGCTCCCATCATCCCCATCTCCGCGCAGCTTAAGTACAACATTGATGCTATTAATGAGTACATTGTTAAGAGGATTCCTATCCCTGTTCGTGACTTCACCTCTGACCCCAGGCTTATCGTCATTCGTTCGTTCGACGTTAACAAGCCCGGTGCTGAGGTTGCTGATTTGAAGGGTGGAGTTGCTGGTGGATCTATTCTCAGGGGTGTGTTGAGACTTGGCGATGAGATTGAGGTCCGCCCCGGTCTTGTCACCAAGGATGCTGAGGGCAGAGTCAAGTGCCGTCCCATCTTCTCTAGGATCGTCACTCTTCTCGCTGAGCAGAATGAGCTCAAGTTTGCTGTTCCTGGAGGTCTCATTGGTGTGGGTACTCGTATCGACCCCACCATTTGCCGTGCCGATCGTCTTGTCGGACAGGTGCTTGGTGCCGTTGGAAAGCTTCCCGCGATTTACTCTGAGATTGAGATCAACTATTTCTTGCTTCGTCGGTTGCTCGGTGTCAAGACCGACAACAAGAAGCAGACAAAGGTTGAGAAGCTTGCGAAGAACGAGATTCTCCTTGCCAATATCGGGTCAACTTCGTGTGGATGTCGTGTTATCAGTGTGAAGGCCGATCTTGCCAAGATTCAGCTCAACACACCTGCATGCACGGAAGTAGATGAGAAGGTTGCGCTTTCTAGACGTATTGACAAGCACTGGCGGTATGTTGTATCTCGATGTTGCGCGTTTTGTCCTCAGCCTTTTTGGCATTTCTCTAATCTTTGTTTAACAGGTTGATCGGTTGGGGCAAGATTATTCGTGGAACCACCATCGAGCCTGACACTCTTTAAGCTTCCTTTTTTAAGAAGGAGGTTATGGCGATAGAACAGGAGACGCATGTTATGTCTCATTAAAGCTGTTACCCCTTACCTACATGTTCCTCTTTTTTTATTGATACATAACTTGCTGAGCTATTTTGCATCGCTTCGAGACTAGTTACCTTTCTTTTTCTTTTGGCGGGATGATGGTTTCCAATTACTACTGTCGATAATTCACTTTGCTCTTGAAGCACTGGATTTTTTCTCCCCTTCATCTTTACTTGAACTTCGATACATCCCCTAGTCCCTGCTTATCCATCATACCTGTCATTTCTTCATGTTGGCTTTGGGGTTATTTGGCCTCTGCAAGGCTTTGTCCTATTTTTTTTATTTTTGTTCGTACGCTGTCAAAGTTGTTATTGCGTTGGTTGTTTGGCGTGTGGCACTGTGTGTCAATGGAGACTGATAAAATAAAGTAATGAGATGGACCTTTTTTAGTTTGCTTGTTTCAGTTTTTTCAGCGTTGTATTGTGATAATTTGGTCCTTAGACAGAAAAACCAAAGGCCACGAGCCTTTTAGAAATATCGAAGCAATTAAGGCTGTTGTACTGGGACCATGCTTGATCTTAAGAGTCCGAAAAACCCATATGTCTACACCGTGCTATCAACTCCTTTCATACGCTTATACAACGACTGACTTATAGGTCAATTACGAAACGATACCTTTAGTTAAGAGATGCAGTTTCAATGTTGTGTTTAAGGATGTTTGCCGAAACGTCTCGTCTCGTTAATATCAGCTTAATGAGTATAAGAGAGTTGAGTTCCGACTAACTTTGCTGCTGAACATTATAGATTACACGGGTTTTCGCGTCATTATTACATCAAGATTGAAATACTTGACCTACCTGCAGCATTTACATACTGGAACCCATTTCGCACTGTCAATTCATACACAGTGCATTTATTATCAGTCAAAGAAAAATAGGTAATGTCATATATTTACGAATCAAAACAAATCAGAGTCTCTACTATATTTATCTCCTCTTTCTTAAACATCTAAAACTCAAACTTGAATGTATATCTAAATGTAGCATCGCCATTATCAACAGCGGCGACGCAAGCGTCGGCAATCCTAATTTATAAAAAAAAAAAAGTAAGCTTGTAAGGTAACATACATAACCAGGACAAACATACCTTATATTCTCATTTAAGCAGCTAACCCTCACTTTCCCCTCATCTCTGAACACGGGTACCTTTCCGCACCTAAAGTTCACTTCATCCCTCACATACCCACACCCATCGTATCCCGACACAACAGCATCCATCGTTACTGTATTGTCGAAGGTATTGACGACACCCACGTCGATCGGTATGTCGAGAAGTTGGTTAGGTCGAGGCCTAAGGACTAAAAATCAGGTATCAGTCTACGATCTTTGTATTGGTCCTATGTGTGAAAACTATGATGAAGTTTTGAGAAAAGTGAGGAAGAGACGACACTTCAAATAAAATATGGAATGCCTGCCTCCTTCTTTATCTTGACGAGAGGAGATGCCCTCCAGGATATCGTTGTTGTTTGCCAAATTGCTGTCCTCGTCTCCATCGTCAGCAGCGTCCAAATTTGTGAGTGCAACAGGATGCGCGACCGACAGTGCCGCAGCGGCGAGGAGGAATATTAATATGACGCGCATGGTTGGAAGCTGGGTAGGCGGTCAAGGATTTGCGGAATTGTATTATAGAGAAATGCTGTTTTTTTTTCTACGAGGGAAACATTGTAGAGGCGCGTTTTTATAACATTGGTGCCCATGACGTTCTCGTGTCTACCTGCTTTTGCGCGATTGGAATTCGGAGATGGAGTTGTTTGATTGGAACCCCTCTCTGCGTTGCGGTTAAGCAGAAAAGTGATATGTACATCCAACATAAATAAGAGGCAAGAGGTTAAAGCGTGATAGCTAAGAAGCCAGCGAAAAAGTAAAGTATTTTAATATATATAAAAGGGCATATTTTATTCATCAGACCGAAAGCTACATGCCCACCATCACACCACATTTTTTTAAACAATGCTAACAAAGATAGCATCCCTCTTCTTCTCAATCTCTGCAAACAAATCCGCAATCTTCTCTGGGGTAATTTCTGAAGTTCCAGCCGCATCAAACGGCGTTCCCTTCACCACGCCCATAATGGTCACCTCACCCACATAAACCCCCTTGGCTTTCACGTCAAATTCAACAAATGCACGAGCTTCCTCTGGGCAGATTTGGAAGCCGCCAACGTGGCCGCGTTCCAATCCACAGCAAGTTGGGCAACCCCATCATTCTCTAGCGACAATCCACCGCCTGTCACAAGAACAGCACCCTTGGTAGCCTCTAAGTCGGCAAGTGATGCTTGAACAGCTGCAATGAGGGATGTAGAGGTGATGTTGAAGTTAGCCTGGAAGTCTTCGATGCTTCCATCAAGCACGCCTTTGGAAGGTCCGTAGGGGTTCCAGAACAACAGGGTGATGGGGGCGTTGTCGTAGGCGGCTTTGATCTTAGGGATGACGGACTTGACGGCGTGAGGGTCGGAAAGATCGACGGAAAAACCTTTGGCGGTGATGTTTTTAGTGGCGAGATGCGCGACGGCGTCGTCGAGCTTGGATTGCGTGCGAGCCAGGAGAGCAAGGGAATAGCCTTGTGAACCAAACTTCAAAGCGACACCAGCAGATACGCCGGTACCATACCCAGAGATGATAGCAATTTTGGTCATTTTACAGCTTATAATCCTTGATGAATGATGAGAAAATTCCTTTGCCTTGCTTGGAGATGCCTTGGTTGAAAGGGAGTGAATGCGGGTCCAGGAGTGGACAGCACCACGGTTTTTATAGCCGCATTTTTATTGACAATTTTTGGCTGGATTTGCAAAACCCGCTTAGAAATTCTAAATTCCAAGCTTGGATGTGGCCATCTGGAGGCCATCGTATTGGTCAGCGAAGGTGACAACTGCGCACGAGTATCACTCTTTGAGTCCTGCGCCGTTTAGATCAGGGAAAGTAGATTTGTAAGATGCGAAATGCAATTCGTAATGATGACCACTGGTTTATTCACTCTTACGGAACGGCCGTAATAGGGTTCGTCTTTTCTTCACCACCTTGAGGGGCTATTGACGATGAACGTCGTTATGCGACGGGATAATTATGTGTGCCAAAGCTTCTTTCAAGAAGAAAATGATGGTTTAAGTGCGATATGATCTGTTTTGTGGAGAAACTTTATCTATAGGTGATGGGATGTGCCGCAGTCGAGTTGGTTAAGAAAATGAAGATGTTTTATTTGGGGGCCGTTTCATTTTCATTGTCCTTACCCAACCTTTGCCACGTCCAATACCATGTACTTCATATACGGTGTGTGTATATTTCCTATCGAAGGCTAGTAAAATAGGCCATAGAATGATAAAACTCTATAAAAAAAAATGAAAGCTTAAATCTCGTTGTTGCGCGATACTAACGATCATCGCTGCCGTCCTTTTCAAATGTTCACACCTCTACGGCACGGGAGCCCCTCAATGATATACTTGTAGAAAACGTTTAAGTTTGGCCGCAGTTATTGAAAAAGTTTCTTTCTAATGGATCTTTTCACGGCTCCACAATCTCGTTATAAAGAAGCGCTTTCCCTTCAGCCGTACCTCGGTAAGATCGCCTCCACTTGAATTTCCTAAATGTGTTGTAAAGATCGCCCGTTAATCCCTTCTCAAATCAGACCGTGCGACCTCGCCTGGCCTCGCGTGATGCCTTGGGACGACGGCCTCAAATAGAGTTTTGATAGAGTTTGTTGTGATCCTTCAAGCCCCATACAAAATTTTGCTTGATCGACGTATGCACCCACGTCCAGCGTCATCGGCGTCATGGCATGACGACGACGCTATCGCTGAGAAGTTGCAGCAGGTGGTAAACGGTATGTTTAATAGCTGGGCCTAGATGTGAGTGGCTTTGGCGGTGGTCGATCTTGCGATAGGTGCATTTGGGAGGAGTGGGGTTTGTTTGTTGTGTCTTAAGAGTTGGACGCCTCACGTTAGCACGGGTTAGGGCAGTGGGAGGTTTACGATGAATATGAGACGGAAGAGCATATTGTTGGCTATTGGCTTATGAACGCTTGTTCACGGATATGGTGGACCCATTGTGATATCCAAGTCTCACCATAGTTCTAACAATGTGCATCATCTTTAGAGTGTCATGCTCTCCTTTCACTCCCCGCAACCTCCGACGCCTCCGACATCTTTGCAGTTCTCCTCGACTCACTCCTCCTTCCTTCCGTCCATCTTATAAGAGACGACAATGATATGGAGATCCTCTCTGAAGAACTTTACTACATCCACGAGTTGAGGAAGATCCCGACGATGTCTTACGGTTGTTGGTCCGGATGGTGGATGGAATGGGCTTCGAGGGAGGGGAAGGGGTGAGTTCTAATGAGTGTTAGAATTATGTACTTAAAAGTATCTTTATTCTAGGATGTGGAACATGGTTACGTTTTATTGTCACTTATTTATTGGTTGGGGAGAGTGTCGCTCGCGCATACGTATAGACGGCTAGCAGAGCTGGATGGATTGACACTTCTGAAACCTCTAGTGATAGAATATGGAGGTTCGTTTGTTTATCCACAGTAATTTTTTCATTTCCTTTGTTAAAATTCCTAATAATTCTATTCAACAATTGGATCTAACCGTAGGTAAACGTATACATAGACCTGCTGTCAATCTGTTATTCGAGGTGTGTCAGGTTGAAGAGTTCAGTTTATCGGAACTAAGTGAGTGCAGTCAAGCATCATCTTGATTGTTTTTGCTGCAGGCTGCCCCTTCTGGGTAACCTTTCTTCCGGTGCTGCCACTCGTGTCTAATATTAGAAAGGCGAAATAGATGAAACCCTGGTAGTATCGCTCCTTGACCAAATAGCATCAACGAAAACGGATGATGAATCCGAGGAGGAGCTAAATTCACTGGTTCGGTTATTGGTGACTTTTTGTTATCATTAGTTAGCAACTAAAAATCCGTTCTTTAGCTGGCGTTTAACCATCAGTTTGTCTTAAAGAACCATGCAAGAATTGTCGCCTCTAATCCTGTCATCACTGCGCTATCGTCCCGTCTTCACCTTGGGAAGAAGCTTGGAGAAACTATTATTTTAATGTTTAATCGTGCAGGTATTAAAAGTACTCTTCTACGAATCATTGACCTAATATATTCGTCAGACAATGCGTCCGTCCAACGCCTCCTTATCCGATTTCTTCACCTCGTCCTTACAACGCCTGAAACCTCCCAATTCTTCTACACCAACGACCTTCAAGTCATCCTCGATGTCATACTCCGGGAATCCCGAGCCGTCGCTGAAGAGGATGAAGAGGTAACATTATACTTACCTTCTCCACTTTTATTTGCTCATTTTTTCTTAGCTTCAGCAAGGTTACCTTTCGATTCTGCCGCCTCTACTCAAAATCATGCAGCAAAGACCTTACAAACATCGTGATGTGATCAGTCTTTTAACAGAGCTAAGAAGGGGCTCGAGTTCTGCGCCATCGTCGCCTACGAGGTCACCTGTGGATCTTACGTTCACGTCTCCGACGGACGGAACACCCATTGGGGTCAGGGCGTCGACGAGACGCGTTGCTGATCAAGTGTTTTCGGAATGCAGAGGGATATTGGAGTTGAGTTAATGGGATCAATAAATGATGAGGGGTATTTAACGTTGCTTGACTTCGGAGTTGCTTGATTTGGGATGGATTGATCACGTATATATTATAGTGCAGGGAGGGAGATGTATATGTATGATCTTATCGGGGTTGTACCTTTAATGACAAAGTCCCCCAAAAAGTGACTTGTATCGCATTAAGTCAAACACGGATTTGGTGTGTAAGTTGGTAGGACAGTGCTGCCTGTGCAGCTTAATCATGTGCAAGTTGACGTGTGAGTTAAAGGTACAGGTGTTTTTTTTTGCTCTTGGTCTTTTAGCCTTTTTAGTTTAAAAGGCGGATATGGCTCAAGTGCCCCGTTTATTATTCCCTCAAGGTCGCCTGTCACTTGTTCCTTTTTTTTTGAAACTCCGCATTTCTGCGGGTTTGTTTGACCACCTTGTCAATAACGTTTGTTTGACCACCTTGTCAATAACAAAGTTGTTGTCTCGGGGATCACCACAAGTAACAGAATCAACAGGCCTCGCTCTTGAAGAGTACGTCAAGATCGTTGTACGTGCATACTTATAACGATCCCATAAGCTATTGATTGAGGTAAGTTCTTGATTAGTTCATCACCGCTGTAGTCGTTGCGCGATGAGAGGATCATGTCCACTGACACTTCTCTTTGTTTTGCAGAGATCATGTCCACCAACGGGCTAGAATTAGCCGAGGCTGCGACTACCATGAAATTGGAAGAGCCGCCGGCATCGTCACCCGAGTTGGGCGTTACGGTGGATGGGGACACCGTGATGAAATCACCTGAACGGTCCTTGATGGACTGCACGCCGGCACCAACGTCACCCCAAAGATCTACACCTGCAGTTGCCTGGAGATCAGTCATGAACGACGAGAACATGAGGGTAAGTTTATCTTCTCAACAGCTTTTCCTTCAATATTTTTTGATAAGACTGACTCCTTGGTTTAGAGAGCCCTTTCCAGTAGCCAAGCTGAAGGCGAATCCAAAAAGCGCCCAGGTTCACCACAAGAAAAGCCTCATTTCAGGCGTATCTTTCCAAATGGTCAATTCGTGGAGCCCACAATCCCGCAACTGTGTTTCAAGGCCGAATCCCGAACCCAACCTCAATGTTACGTCGCGGATGGGCTCTATAGTCATCAAGGCCCACTTTCATCAGCATCAGGGAGCGGCGTGGAACACTTGGCCACCATGCCAGGCTCCCACACGATCCGATCGGCCGCGCCGCGGCGGCCGACCATCACCAATGACTCACGGCTTTCGTCCTCCTTACCAACCAGGACCTCAACATCAATCCTCGTCAGGCTCCTTTGATCCCCGCGTGAGACCCTCGCAACCACCACTACAACAGAAGACTATGCCACCCCACAAATCATGCCAGTGGCCAGAGTTACCCTGTACAAGGTCCTCACGGGCAACTTCGGCATCCGCTGTTGTCACAGCAACAGCAGCAAGAACAGCAGCAGCAGCAACAGCAGCTTCAGAGTGGTCCACCTGGAACCCTGGCTTACCGATCTGTGATGGACCTCCTCAATCTGTACAGCATGGACAACAACAACCTACCGCAAAGTCGGCAACATCTACCAGGCCAACCTTTCCCTATCCGCCCGCCACAAGGCGTTAGCATAGGACAAGGACCGTCTCGGCAAATCTACCCATCTTCAGGAGCCAATGCACAAGGTCTCTCTCAGCAATATATCTACTCACCTCAAGTGAGCACTACGGCTTTGGCCACTTTCAAGCCTACTCACTCACCTCAGAGAAATACCGAACATGTATCTCCTTTCACCCATTCACCACAAGAAGTCTTCAAAACGTCAACTGCACGCCAACAAAACCACTCATATTTCTCCCCACTTCCCAGTCGAAACTCCATAGCTCCCACCAATCCCCCCCGCTCTCTCAATGCCTTAGCCCGCTTTGCATCATTAGTGCCACAACACTCTGCAAGGCTTCGCAAACGTGCACCAAAAGTCTTTGGATTGTTTCGCACCCCTATGCGTACGATCAGACTCAACAAGACGCGACGGAACAAGATCTCAAAAACACACCTACCGTTCGGAACAACTATGACGATCGGGCCAAACGGCGAGTCCATCTACCAAACTGCGGATACCACTGTGGTGATGGACGACGCCCCGTCTTCCTCTGACGCTATGGCTCACGTGGAACCGTCGTTGGCACCATCAGCTTCATTTGTCAACACTTCTCCAATCTCAACGAGCTCTTCAAAGGCTTGGGAGACCGACACAAGCCCCATACTTGAGAGCGTTGGTAAAAAACGCAAGAATGCTCCGTCTGGTGAAACAACTCGAACGTCTACCCCAGTCGTAACTCCTGCCGCCAAGATCTGCAAAAAAATGGTGCGCCGTGTCATGACCGGCACAGATTGCCCTTCATCCCTGCTTCGCAAGAAGTGTCCGAAGAAGTTTATCGATAGGCAAGTTCCCAACAACGCCATTGACATGACTAGCGGCGTCCCTGTGATTATTGGGGACCCGCTTATCGTCAACGCCAAAAACAAGTCACGGATGCATGTTCATGTCTTCGGGATGACATCGGATCAGCTGACAGAAAGTCTTTAGAGTATTCGAGAATGGAGATGCAGAGAGGGGTGGAGAGACAAGCTGTACCAAGGTTAACGGGACCTAGGACTTTGGCTTCAAAGGGTGATACCAACAACCTTGGAGACATGATGTCAGGCGCAGGCGCCGACGTCTGTGCATGGTACGAGTTGGACCACACCGAGCATGATTCTGCGCCTTCACCAGCGCAGCAACCACCACCATCTATGGGCGCGCCTTACGGGCGTTTACTTATAGAACGGATGATTATATGAGACCTCATTCTGCTCCACACCTCACATGGCGATTAACACTGCACTGGCTATGCAGAGACAGGGATATCCTATTCCTCACCCATGTCTAACGCGCAAACTGTTGAAGCGGTCGAGGAAGTGAGGCGCAGGATGCCTGAATTTATCCCCACCTCAGCAAAGAACACCCCATACCCACACGATGGTAGAGAATGTGGACGGGACCATTCAAGCCGATAATGGAACATCCTCTAGGAAACCTCCTTCGTCTGGAAAAAAGCTGCTGGACCAGCTCCTCAGCAACTTCCAATCCTCTTGACAACCTTCCACGTTTGAGTATTCCGCCCCGAGACATCGAATTAAACGGGGCAAAGATTACCCTACCAACCCACCTAACGACACCCATTCCTATGACTTAGACGAGCACCCGCCACCCCCATAACCCTATCAGACATTGATGAGCCGGGTCCTTCAAACCGCGCGGGCCTTCTAATCCACTCCCTCAACTTGGTGCGAAGCCCCTTCATCGCCCCCAAGAATGTGAAGCGCAAGGCAGCAAACCGAAAGCGAAGGGAAGTTGCGACCTAATTTCGACATAAGGGTCGTGAAAGTTTTGACAGGGTGGTTTGATGCCCACCTGGATAACCCTTACCCGAATCAGCCTGCCAAGGAGCTCATGGCGAGGCAGACGGGGCTATCCATTAAGCAGGTTTGTAGTTCTTCCTTCATGATTTTATGGTCATGATCAAAAACATTGACATTTTATGTCTCAGGTGAACGACTGGTTTATCAATGCTCGACGTCGGAGAATGTGACCGCGTACTACTCACTTTTCCTCATCCCCCTTTACTCCATTGCTATACATTGTGTTATTTGCTTTTGTCAAGTACACCGGAAACTCTTAAAGAGCACTAACTATTATCCTAAAAAAAACTTTTAAATGTATGTTAAAGCACAACATAGCCCCCCATCGCCCTAAATAAATTTCCCCCCTCCATTCAATTATTTGTCTACCCATTGAAAGTGCACTCTCGTTAGACCCAAATTGTACTTTTACGGCTGCGTGTCGTGTATTGTTTTTGGCAAAAAAATTGAAAGAACATTTGAAAAGAGCGATGGCCCAGCACCGCAGCTTCTCCCTCGACAAGGCCTCATGGTTCTGGAAACAGCGCGACACCTCAAAGCCAATTGATGTCGACATTTCAACGCCTCTTCCATCCACAGCCAGTGCTAGCCCTGGCTCCATTTCAACGTTACAGTCAGCATGGCATCCTGTAACTTCCATGCCAACCAACATACATGTTGACCTAATGGCGGCGGGGGTTATTCCAGACCCATTTGTATCTACCAACGAGAAAGACTTGCAATGGATTGGAGAGACCGATTGGTTGTATCGATGCACGTTTGATGTGAGCGGGGAGGGACAGAGTGGGGAAGATGATGCTTGGGTTGGCGAAGGGGAAATTGTGGAGCTTGTGTGTGATGGCCTTGACACAGATGCGACCGTCTACCTCAATGGAAAAGAGATCATGAAGGTATGGTGTGCTGACGGGATAGTTTGGTTGGTGGTTAAAGCTCCCAATTATAACCATTTCTTTTTAGGCAGACAACATGTTTATCCAGCATCGAACAGAAGTGACTGCTCACCTCGGTTCTAAAGCTTTAAAAAGAAACTTTCGGAAGCAAAATGACCTTTGCATTTTATTTGCCTCCGCTTATAATCTTGGCAAGGATTTGGAAAGGATTCATGGTACCCGTTCAGTATGGAACGGTGATGCTTCCCGCGTTTACGTCCGTAAAGCTCAATACCATTGGGGTTGGGACTGGGGCCCCGTCCTTATAACAGCCGGACCTTGGAAATCTGTATCTCTCGAGATGTTTACTTCCCGTGTCGCCAACGTCTTTGTTGACGTTGACTTTGACCCTATGCTCGGTTCGCCTTCTGGTCTCTCTAAGACAGAAATGAAGAACGTGAGAGTATCGGTGACGGCGTCGTTGGATGTGAGGGGTGGACAGGACATAGGATCGCTAGAAGTTGAGATGAGCATTGTCGCGCCTGATCAAGCAACGGTTTTAGGAGTAACATCAGTGAAGCTTGATATAAATGGAATTGCAACACATACTTTTAATCTCGAAAATCCAAAGCTTTGGTGGCCGGCTGGTCTGGGTGGTCAGCCTATGTATACGGCTATTACCAAGGTTCGGGTGCATCAAAAGATTGTTGATGTGGTGAAGACTAGGTTTGGGGTTAGAAAGATCAAGCTTGTGGAGAATCCCATAGCCGTTTCTTCCTTTGTCCCATTGGATGGGATGGATAAGGTTGGACTAGAAACTCAGGCATCTTCGACATTTTTCTTTGAAGTTAATGGGCGTCCTGTGTTCTGCGGAGGTGCAAACTGGATACCGGCGGATTCTTTCTTGACGAGGAAGTCGTCGGAAATGACATATAGAAATTGGTTGACACTTATGGTAAAAGGAAACCAAAACATGATTCGTGTTTGGGGTGGCGGGTGAGCTATTTTTTCCTTTTACTTTTTACGTTGAAAACTTAAATCCAGAGACATGATTCTCAATCTCTACTTTCTAAGAATCTACGAAAATGATATATTCTACGACCTCTGCGATGAACTCGGTCTTCTCGTTTGGCAAGACTTTATGTTTGCTTGTGGTGCATACCCAGCTCACAAAGAATTCCGGTCCCAAGTTGTTGAGGAATCCCGCCATGTTCTCCAACGTCTCCGCAATCATCCTTGTCTGGCCATTCTCACTGGAAATAACGAAGACTATGCTTTTGCGGAATCAATGAATCTTGGCTACGATCCAGAAGATCAAAACGAGGAGAATTGGCTGCGAAGCGGGTTTCCCGCTAGGATTATATATGAGAAGGATCTGGCAAAGGTTGTGAAGGCGGTGTGTCCCAAGGTTCCGTATAAGCCTGGAAGTCCGTGGGGTGGAAAGACGACCGCTGATACCAATACAGGAGATATCCATCAATGGAATGGTATGATTTTTAATAACTTCCTTTTTAATCATTGCTAGTTTGGCATGGAAGTCAAGAGCCTTACCAAAACTACGGTAAATTGGCTGGTCGATTTGTATCTGAGTTTGGCATGCAGGTTAGTAAATTGTCATGGGAACATTCATGATCCGAATAACGAACGAGTCTTGTTCAATAGGGCTACCCTGTTCCCGAAACTTTTACATCCTTTTTTGAGCGAGGAACCCAACGAAAAAAATGCACCCTATGACCGCCGTCGTCGACCACCACAACAAAGCGACAGGATTTGCGAGGAGAATCGCGTTGTACCTCTTTGAGAACTTGAGGTTTCAAGCTGGTTCCAACTTCGAGGAGTTCATGTGACTTTATAATTCATGCTTGATTTAACTATATTAGATACGCGACACAGCTTGTACAGTCAGAAGCTCTGTCTACAGCGTAAGTGGCGTTTTGATTAGATATCGTTGTCTTACTTATGGCTTAGTTATCGGACTTGGAGGAGGGAGTGGCGTGGGCGTGGACAAGAACTTGTAGGTGGTGCACTTGTATGGCAGGTTAATATTTTGCAAATTTATGTTTGTTTTTTTTCTATACTTTCCGTGAGATCTGCGACATATTTGGCTTGTTTTTAATAATAGATTCTACTAGATCAACGATTGTTGGCCATGCGTGAGCTGGGCTATCGTAGGTAATTAAAACACTTTCCCCTGCATAACATCGTTAACGTTACCACCAAAGATTACTACTGGCGACCGAAACCCGCGTACTTTACCGTCCGCCGTGAGCTTTCTCCTCTTGTTATTGGACTTGAGAGGGACGCGGAAAAGGGATCCGTGTCAGTTTGGTTAAACAATTTATTGGATGAAGTGAACGATGTGACCGTTGCTGTAAAAATACATGAAATCGAGACGGGTAAACTTGTGGGTGAATCTACGTTTGTGGGGATACAGGCCTTGAGTAATGGGACGACAGAAGTTGCCAATATGGGATTGCCATCGATGTTTGGAGAGAAGAACAAGGGTGAGAGTCAACTATTAATTTTCGTTTTTGTGTTTCAACATACTTTTTTAAGAGACTCTATATTTTCTCATTCTTATTTACTTTTTGCTTTGTTCGTCCCTTATACTAAAGCCGCAGACACTGAACTTTACCCTGACGCCCTCTCCCCTTCAGCCACTCCGTCTGTTCCAGTCGTTATAACAGCTTACGCCAAATCCACAAAAACCTCCCAAGTCCTTTCCCGCTCCACTTCCTGGCCTCAACCTCTCCGTCACCTTCCTACCCTCTCCCGTCTCCCGCCCTTAAAATCGAAGTTGATCGTCAATCTTGGCACGATAGCGAAACTGGTGACGACCACGCGACCGTTACTATCACCTCAACTTTACCTGTTAAAGGCGTTTGGCTTTATGTGGAAGGACGGCCTGCGGTGGCGCCAGGGGTGATGGGTGAGAATGCGGTTGTATTTGATGATAATATGCTGGATATTGTGCCTGGGGATGAAATTATTGTGGAGTGTATCGGATTAAGGGAGGAAGATGTGGTCAAAGCGAGGTGGTATGGGGACTGGGAGGGAGCTCTGTAAATTTCGAATTTCTTTTGTGATGTGCATATAAAAATACTTCAGACATTATAAACGACAGTTCTAATTGTTCTTCTATTTGTTCGGGGTATTCTATGCAAAATGTCTATCCATAAACAAAGATGATTAAAGCGATAATTAAAATACAACAAACAATAGTCTCACACGAAACAAAACCATCAAAAAACTTCGTCCCTCTAAAGACACAGGCATACTGTCAAACGCCTGACCACGCCACCATAATATTAAAAGAGAATTAAAAAAGGGAGGGTTGAAAGTGCCAAAGCATAAGAAAAGGACCCAAAAGCGTTTCAGCGGTTAAAGATCTGGTTATCTCTTCCATTGCAATCAAATTGGGTCACGGGGGTTCCAGCCTCATGCACGTTCGTACCGCTCAATTCCAAACATTTACCACTATGCCTTGCCCTGAAACCTCCGCTGCTAGTCAATGAGAAGTGTTGGTTTTGGGAGTTGGTACAGCTCCAAAACTACACGTAATTTCATTAATTCAATATCTCCAAAAGGTAATAAAAAGATATAAAATGACTTCAAGGGGACGTAATGCTTACTCCAACAGTTGCACCATTTACCAAGGACTGTCCTAATACGTCGACACAGAGATCGAGTTTGAAATAGTACAGCCTGACGAAGGAACTAGCGTTGTCAATAGGTTGAATGCTAATGGTTTGGTTCAAATTTCGGGAGTCACAGGCACGGACGCGGAAGAGACGGGTGCCGGTGGTAGATCTGCCGTCCGAAGCGTCAAGACAGAGAGGAGTGGGTGTACTATAAACGAAATTAGTGAATGCACTTATCAATAAGAATATAATAAAAAAGGGAGCTTTATAGGAAACCGCGATAAAGTGAGAATCTGTGAGCGCAATAAAAGAGAGGAGAAAAAGCAAGCAATTGCAAGAACCACTCTAAACCGAACAGTAAAAATAGGATAAAGCGAACAGCTCAATAGATTTTGACAAAGTAACTCACTTGGCTTCAATTTTGGACTTTAACTGTCCATACCAAGTCTGAGGCACGCTTGCCGGCCATGAGCAACTTACAGGCTGTCTCAACCGATCATTTGACGTATCAGCGAAATCCTGAGTCCAAAATCCCCTCCCTGTCGACGATACAGAGAATCCAGACCCAAAATACCTCGGTCGAGTATGGAGAAGGTTGGCGTTATGGGCGGGCGAACGTTGCCACGCAGCTATCACTTGGTTCTCGCTCACTGAGTTGTCCGCACATCTAAGAATGAAGCGGGTCAGCTTTGAGAATATAAAAGAAAGATAAATAATAATATGTTAATACAACTTACTCTCTGCCAAGAATGTCCAGTCGGTGACATATGACGCCAGTCTGTTTCCCCAAAACATCCCGTTGCAAGAATCATGTCTCAACCCACAATTTCTCGACATACTACACGAAAAAGGTCAATACACAGGCGTAAACAAGGGAAATCATACTCTTGTGAATGTGCCTGCGCGGAATTGATGAGACGCTGATCGAGAGAAAGATTGGGGAGATTGTAGTAACGTCTGTAAGCATTGATCTTGAGTTTTAGTTAGCAAGGAATTGGCCTGGATGACTGCGGGACCAAAAAAGAATATCCTGCCTTAGCGATCATGGTGCAAGGAGTGGTGATAGATGATTGCGCATCTACAAAGTCGAACGAGGCGGCAGCGACCGCTAACGCCAATATGAACTTCAGGACGACCATTCTTGCAATGTTGTTTCTGGAGGACGTGTTTTCGTTGCGAGGCTCGTCTTTATTTTCCTGTAAAAAGGCTCAACACGATTTAAACAACACGGGTGAACAATCGTATGCGGTATGAGTCTTTTATAACAAACAATATAAGGATAAGAGACATCGTTACGAACAAAGGGTTATGGTTTGGAAGCATTGCTTCAGGCATTTAAGAATTAGGACAATGCGAAGATCTCTGAAGAAAGCACCTGAATCAAGGGTTATGTCAAGGTTTAGTTCCCAATCAGCAAATTATGGCGGACCACAGGTAAAAACGGGATGATGTTTGAAGTACGGACAAGAAAGTGCAACGTTGGGACATGAAGTTGTATAAACAAAAAGTGAGAGGTGAAGGAAGAGGGATTCCTGACATTTGGATGCATTCTTCATATACACCCTATTCCGTACACCGCTTCCATATCTAAAACTATTGAAACCGTCGCATTCTCTTCCTAGCTTTGATACATCTGTTCATCGAGGGGTCAGTCAAGCGAGAGACAACCTCAGGACAACCTTCCTAGTTCAGTCAAAATTTCAAAACCTGGACCATGACCGACCTCCCCAGTTCGACCCGCTCTTTCTTCTCCGACCTCCTTCCAAACCTCAGCAACACCGTCCTCATATACGATAAACCGTTTGAACAGGTACAATTTCATCATCTCTTCATCTCCACTGGGTTTTCGACCTTAATCATTTTGCTTTCGCATTTCCTCAATCCAACACATGAACAGGTCATAAAATGGAGCTGTCCTGGCGGATTTGGCGCATTCCTAGACGCAGGTGTGATCGCTCTCCGTAGCCTTGAGACCATTTCCGAAAAAGTAGGAAAGGAGTTTGGATCCAGCGCTTCCATGAATAATGAAGATGTGAGGGACGCACCAATCTTTGGTGATGATCCCGCAGAGATAGGGTTTGTTTTCCTCCATTCCGCGATCAACAGAGTCTTCTCGTATTTACCATGTATTTATAGAACCTTAATGAACGTCACCTCTGTTCTTTTCCTCATCTCCACACATCTTGCCCGTCACTCTGATGTCATTCGCTACATCCTACATCCGCGTCCACCTCTTCCCGTCCATCCCGGAGTTCCCGGTCGGCCGCCTCAACGTTTTTTTAAAGAGTGTAGGATTGTATGCAGCGTATCGGAGGTGGCTCATGTTGCAGGGTTGGAAATGGAACCTGACCTTGTGGCAGAATACGAGGCTTATCTTGGATTTGAGAGGTATTTCGGGAGAGTCGAGAGTAAGGTTAAAGCATGGATGAGTGAAAGGGGTGAGAGGTATGTCTTTTCTTTCCTTTCATCTTGAGTGTTATCTTTTCCGCATATTAGCATGTTAGTTACTTACTTTCTCCTGGTCTGTTTAGCTACCCCGATTTTGAATTCGAAGAGGATCCAGTCGTGATCGTCGAACATCTTCCCCTTGTCTACGCCACCATCTCTAACGACCTCTTTGTGATCCCCTCGGACATATTTCC
The DNA here is from genome assembly GCA_025449115.1 of Chytridium lagenaria. Classification (NCBI taxonomy): domain Eukaryota; kingdom Fungi; phylum Chytridiomycota; class Chytridiomycetes; order Chytridiales; family Chytridiaceae; genus Chytridium; species Chytridium lagenaria. The sequence goes on from JAHLKC010000103.1 coordinate 121,772, forward strand.
AAGGCTCTACCCACGTGATGAAGGTAATTTCTTTTTAAAACCGTTTCTTATTATAAATAAGGTCAGACAGTGAAAAGTTTGGATGCTCCGACGTCTTTTGACGTAATATAAGTTATGGTTTTTTGTTCTCATCTTTATAGCGGGACACTCGCGATCTTGCCGCGTCCATATCCTCCATGTTAGAAAGCATGAATCTCAAAGAGGAGTATTTTGTTTTAGGCAAAAACCCCTTTATTCTTCCATTTATTTACATATTAAAATAGGCGAAACTTCCAAATCCGTATCCCGCTGCATCATCGCGCAATCCATGACCTCACCTCGTCGGAAATCAGAGTCGAATGTTGCCGTGATACTTGTAGACAGGGTAAACTTCATGTATGGGATCAAGTCTGACCCTTTTCCCTCTTATACAGACTTACGACCTGGCAACACCTGTAAGCCATAGCGATAACCTAATTGATCAGATGAGGAACGTTATGGGCGATGGGAGCATGGATGTGATGATTGATTCAACTGCTATATTGCCAGAATGGGATCAAGGAGGTAAACAGCATTCTTTGACTCATCCTTACGCCGTTAGGTCCCGCGACCCTCTCCCACGGCTCCGACCCTGACACCATGGATCTGTTGACCGTTCTCACAATGCTGGGAAGGAAAGACGGGCTGGTGGCGGTTCGGAAACGCATTGTAGACTTAATCGGACGGTATGTGCCTGATGGACGACCAAAAGTCTTGGGGAAGGTGACTTTGGAGCAATTAGAGAGACTTCTGCGGGTCCTTGTGGATGGGTCTGGAGGCATTGGGGGATCCCTTTTAGAGACTGTGGCAGGGGTTGTAGAGGGAGTTAGAGAGGGGTGAGGGTTTTATACTGGTGGTTAGCTGATTAGGTTGATAGACAGGCTGTAAATTGGGATGAATTGATGGCAATTGAACGAGTGATTGCAATGTCGGTGGCTGAAGCGCCAGAGGCTTCTTCTGTTATTGCACCTATCAGGGATGTCGTGAGTCAAGGACTACAAAGGCAATCTGGTGAGTAACTTTTCGGTTTATCATGTTCTAATATATATTTGACAAAGCAGGAACATCTACTCCACCTCATCTACGTACCGGTACACCCCCACACTCTCCTTCACCAGCATCGTCTCGGTTGCCCTCAACAGCCTCAAGTTATACGGGTCGTAGTTCGACAGTTGAAGCGAGGAACGCGGGGTTGATGATGCATTGCGGTTGATGGTATTTGGGTTTGGATTACTTGGAAGAGTTGGAGGAGGAGATAAAGGGTTTGGGGAGGAGGAGGAAATGCTTGTGAGGGATGCCTTAGTGAAAGCTGTGATGAGCGACGCTGGATTTGGGGAACAGGATGTGAGTGCTCTTTCTTCCCTAAACTGTCGGGTTTTATTTTGGTAATAATCTGTAGTCTACTTCTGCTTTGTGGAGGAAATGGAGGAAGGATGTGGATGAATGGACAAATGATTGCGTTAGAGTTTTGAAAAGGATCATGGGTGGGATGCAAAAGACCACATCAAATCCGTTTAGGTATAGCTGTCTTTCTTAAATCTTATAACTTATGCTTTATTGTTTAGCGGATCATCACCTCAGGGATTTCAGTCGCTTATACGTCGGATTGCTTTAGAAGCTGCTCATACGCCAAGTGGCGTGGCTGGAGCTGGTCAGACGGCGACCGGTGTGAGCGGGATGGATGAGCTTGTGCATGTACCGTATGGGGGACTTTGGGATCGGTGTTAAGTGGATTCAGGTGAGTAATTTTGATTTCGTACATTATTATACACCTTTTGTGTTATACACGTTGAAATGGCTTAAAAAAAAAAGTGTGTTTGGACGAAAGAAAATGGGATTAACGGATTGCTTTATAACTGCCAGTTGCGCAGCGAGCTATTGTCACCGTTTTTTTCCCTTCCTACGCGCTTTTGACCAATATCAATTTTTAATATCTAATTGTTACATTCCATAAAACCAGCCGTCTTCTCGGAGGTGGCAACCGACTGCGACCAGGCCATTTTTCAAGAGTCATAATATTTGTCGTTGGTGGTATGACATGCATGGAGATGCGCGACGTGAGGGAAGCAGTGAGGGAAGCAAGTGGAGGTTTACCTGCAGGAGGGACGCAGATAATGGTAGGGTCGACGGGGCTGTTAAGTGGAGTGGATGTAGTTAGGAGATTGTTCCCTCAAGTGCCGAGGACGTTGATTTAGTAAAGTAAAATTTTGGAGTGGGGATTATTTTATCTCTCATTATTCTTTTAAAGAAAACTTATGAAATTCATATCTGTAACATCGTCTTCCCTTCTAAAAATCTTTCCCGTTGCCTCTCTTTCCACACCGTTAAAATTATTTGACTCCCAGAACTTCCATTAATAAATTTTTCAGACGTTGATGCAAGGCCCTTCCATAATATCCTCAACGTTCTCCAAAAGTCCGGGAAGGCCGCACTTAAAGTCGACAATTCAAGAAAGGCGTATCCGAAATACCGCCCGTCAACGCGCTCTTAGAGCCAGAATATCCCCAGAAGAAAAGGAAATCCGTAGAGACGCCGATGCCCATCGGAAGCGTGCAGCCAGAGCAATGGAGACCTCTGAACAAGCGAACGCACGGAGAGCAGCCAATGCTGCTCGACGGAAAGCAATGAGGGAGAGACAGCCTCTTGAAGAAAAGGAAAGGCGGAGGGCTTTGGATACTTCACGGAAGAGAGAGTTGAGGGCTGCGGAAACGGCGGAGGAGAGGGAGAAACGGAGGGCAGCGGATGCTGAGCGAAAGAGAGGTATGCGAGCGGAAAGAAGTACTGGAAAAGAAGGGTGCCCAGTGGGAGCCAGACCATGATGACTTGTGCATTCCGTGGATGTGAAGAGGAACGTTTGTAGAAGAGAGAGGTCATATTTGAATAAAATATACATTGAGCTGGCTCAATGGAGAGAGAGAAATGGACTAGACATGTTATTACGTCCCATCAGAACGCGTCTGGTTGAGATAAAGAGCTAAATGCAACACTAATACATTAAACAGCTCTATAGAAACCATACTATATGTGTATCCATTATCCATTTCAGGATACTTGAAAGCACTTAAACGCACTACACGGAAATCGTGCGATCTGTTTCATGGCACTCTTAAACTAGTTTGCTGCAGCTTTAAAACCTGCTTGGACGCATACCCCACGATATCAGCACCAAGCTCACCAATTTTTGTGGTATTTTACGAAATTCTCCACCACCCACAACAACCTATTCATGAAGGTCTCCATCGCTCTCGCCGCGCTCGTTGGTCTCTTGGCCGTCACTTCCTCGGATGCAAAGGTCGTCAAGTGAGTATACATTGATATATCAGACTGCATGCTCAGTGGAATCATTGCGGGAGTGGAGGTTTTGTCAAAGGTGTCGTTGTGGAGGTACCCTTTGGAAAGTGTGGGTGTGGAGGACGAGAGGCGGGGTATACAGCGCACGGTATTCGAACTGTATACCGTGCTATGAATGCTTAACTCTGTCGTCGCAGTAGTCCATACCTTATTGCGTTTTCATTTCTGATCCCATTATAACACCCATATTCAAAAGGGCCAAGCTCCGTCGCATCCCCGTCACCAGAAATCACTCCTGGGTCAATTTACTCACGGGCGTTTCCGGCTCTTCGCCCACCAAGTATTCTCCTGGTCATGGACTCGCTGAGGAGGACCAGATGGCGTTCTTTGGGCCTGATGCCAAGGAGGCGAAGCATGGAGTCGCTTTGACCAACTTTATGAACGCGCAGTACTTTGGGGAGGTTACTATTGGTGAGTTCCGGGTTCTGTTCTTGTTGGGTCTGCTGTGAAATATGGATGGTTTTTAAAGGATATATATGTTGCTTGTTTCGTAGGTACCCCTCCTCAGACCTTCACTGTCGTGTATGACACTGAAGCTCTAACCTTTGGTGAGTTGTTTGTTCTCATATGCCGTTTTTCGCCACTTTTAGGCACCTCCTGACTCTAGCACAAAAATCGTATGACTAATAATCCTTGAAAACAGGGTCCCCTCCACGCGCTGCAGCTCCATCGCATGCTGGCTCCACCGTCGTTTCGACGCGGGCGCCTCCGAGACGTTCCGTGAGAACGGCACCACTTTTGCCATCCAATACGGTACGGGTAGTCTCGAGGGCGTCATCTCCAACGATGTTGTTGGGATCGCCGATCTTGAGATTAAGAGCCAGGATTTCGGGGAGAGCATTAAGGAACCTGGAATCACTTTTGCGGTTGGGCGCTTTGATGGGATTTTGGGACTTGGGTTTGATAATATTGCGGTGGAGAAGGCGGTGCCGCCGTTTTATAACATGATCAAGGTAGGTGTGGTTGTTTTTTGTTTTTGGGTTGAAGTGACTTTTGGGTGTTGATTGGTGTTGGGTTTAATAGGATGGGCTTTTGGATGAACCCGTTTTTGCTGCTTACCTTGGTACTGGTGACGAAGCTGGTGGTGAAATCTCGTTTGGTGGTATCAACAAAGACTATTTCTCTGGCGAGATCAGTAAGTTCTTTACCCTCCTTTCGGTAGTTGACCTTTTTTTTTTTTCCTTTTTTTTTTGCTAAGGCTGGGCCCCTGTTATCCGCAAGGGATACTGGGAGGTCGCGTTTGGCAACCTCACTCTTGGCTCTACTCCCGTCAAGCTTGAAACCTTCCGCGCCCGTCATTGATACTGGTTCTTCGTTGATGGTTGTCCCTACTGCCGATGCGGAGGCCATTAACCAGCTTATTGGCGGCAAGAAGAATGCCAATGGACAGTATATTGTGGATTGCAAGAGCTTGGAGGGGTTGCCGGTTTTGACGCTTGAGATGGCCGGAAGGAAGTTCTCTTTGACGGGTATGTTATGTTAATAATTGTTGTGAACGAGATGTAGTTTGGATGTTGACAGTTATTGCCCCCCTTCTAGCTAAGGATTACGTTCTTGAGATCTCGGGTGGACCTTTTGGTGGAGGCAATCAATGCGTGTCTGGATTTATGGGATTGGATGTGAGTGTTTTGTTACGAATCCGGTGTTTACTTTATCCATCCTTGATTTGAGTGCTCATTTTTTTTTTAATGCAGATCCCTGCTCCCGCTGGCCCGCTTTGGATTTTTGGAGATGTTTTTATCCGCCGATACTACTCGATCTGTAAGTTTTCTATTATATTTGTAGCTGTTTTTTGATTTGTTTGGTTTGAATGTTTCGGTGCCTGATATCTTCTTTTCACTTACATAGTTGATCTTGGAAACATGCGCGTTGGGTTCGCCAACTCTGTTTGAGTTTTGAAATGATATAGTTTTTATTTTTCGTTACCCTTTCTGTTTTCCGTTTTCTTTCTCTGAGTATTTTGTTTGCTCTTTTTTTGGTAGCCTCTTTTCTATTTTTGATATGTGGCAAGAATTGAAAATATTAGTGGTAGCCGTTGTATCGTTCTTCGGGGTTTTTTTGGGGGCGTTAAGTTGTTGCTATTTTTTTAATATTTACCTCATTTGGAATTGGATGGATGCATGATAAAATGAAGTAGCATTATTTCACCTATTATTTTTTTTTTTCAGTTCATGTTTAGTGGTCAACACTGTTGAGCATGGTTTATCTTTGGCCACGGTTGAGTATGGTTTATCTGCAGGCCGTTATGAAAAAATGGATCTTTGAAAATGCAGGGAATCTCTTCTCTACTTTTGACTTTTGGGGATTTTGGTCTTTTATTTCGTTCTTTCAAATGGATGCGCGTTTTGGAGAGACAGACAAGAGACAGAGATAACAATTGATAGTGCAATAAGAATGGATCATGAAAATAGAAGGCTGAAATGAAGCGACGGGGGAGTGAGGGTAAAATAATAGACTTTGATATTCCTTTAATAGAATTGAAAAGAAAAGAAAAATGATTTTTCATTCAAGTCATTAAATTAACGACGACGACGCTCGTTTGCGGGGTCTCCGTTTCCAAATGGCAAGCTTGCAGCTACGAATTCAGCGGCACCAGAAGATCCGACTTCTTCGTCTTCGATAAGGTTGGCGATGGGTGCGACTGCTTCTTCTTCTACGATGGCCTCTTCTCCAGCGAAGGGGGCGATAGCTTCTTCTTCTGCGATGGCTTCTTCTGCTGCGAAGGCTTCTTCTTCTGCGATAGCTTCTTCTTCTGTGAAGGGGGTGATGGCATCTTCTACGATGGGGGCAGCGTTTTGACGCCTTGCGAGATGTTTAAAGTTGAAGAGGGATTCTGGGGTGAGGTTGGGGTTCGGCACCTGAAATGGGTGGGGGGGAAAGAAGGGTTAGAAACCGGTTGGTGGTAGTGAAATATCGTATGCTTACAGCGAGGGCGGTTGAAGCGAGGAAGGCAAAGAGGGAGATGACGGTGATGAATTTCATGTTGATGTGTTTTTGGTCTTGGGAGAGGAGTGAGTTGAGTTTTTTTTTTTTGAGGTAGGATTGAGTGATGGGTGTGGAAGTGGTTGGAATGGTATGCAGGACGATGAGGGGAAGGGATGGAAGGTAGGTGGTTCTTTATATGTTAAAATTTGACGGAATGTTTTGCTAAAGGCTATTGCGGCCAATGTTGCACAAGTACGGAGAAGTTGACCGCATATTAGTAAATAAAAATAAATATAATTAAAACAGTTTGTACTACGTAATAAACTTTTCAACATTTTGTCATAAACAAAATCATTAATTATTAATAATTATTTGTTTTGTTTTGCTATAATAAATATACCACATCGATACCATCATTGATTGTTTGCGTTTCATCAACCCCCCTGTCGCATGAGTCTTCTTGTTTCATGTCATGTGAAAGTTTGAGGCATCGCACGAACTAACTCTCTTGCTCACCATGCTATCAAATGACGATGATGATGACGACGAAGAAAAAGGAAGGGTGTTAGACAGCAAGGTTTCAGTTCATCCTTAAATCATGGAAATCCCTGCGTCGATTAGGCCCCCACTTTTCCTTTTCCTCTTCCTCCTCGGCAGGGCTTGTTAGTTCAATGGGCATAGTTGAATCACGAGCTATTCAAAGTTCAATCAGTCCGTATGCACAATGGCCGGTGGACACTTTGTTTTTCTACACAATCGCACGCAACCCGACGTGGTTCCTTTCGTTGAAATAATCAGCGTCCTCACTCTTTACCTGCATTCATCTTTTCTTGTCTTTCCAGTTCACCTCTTGTTCCATTTGGGAAGTAGTTGATACGATACGGAACATGAGGACATCAATTATCATCAGCAGTGTGTTTGCGTCGTTCGCGCTTGCATCCCTCTTCCCTTCTTCAAGCTCAACGAGGTGGCCTTGGATTATGTAAGCGCTGCTACGATTTCTGGAGTCCCTTCAGCGACAACGAGAATGTCATCATAACCGTTCTTTTCAAAAACTTGTCATATATTAGGGAACTTTCATTGCGTCTTCTGATGCGCAAGTCATCTCGTACCTTGGCATTCCTTATGCCCAGCCCCCAACTGGAGCCAACCGATTTGCGCCCCCGAAGGCACTTGAGCCTAGCTCTAAAGCTTTCACTGCCAATAAGCAGGCACCCATGTGTGTTCAGGACGCAGCCTTAACAGAGGCTATGTCAGAAGGTATGAAATTGGAAAAGACGTTTCGCCATTTACTTACTTCACCATCCTACTTCCTTTTTCTTTAGATTGCTTGTACTTGAACGTTTGGGTAAGTTTAAGATAAACTAAGTTGAATGATGTTCTTACGCTTTCCTTTAAGCTTCCGGCGAACATAAAGCCTAGCGATACTCTTCCTGTTGTTGTGAGTTTCCTTTTATTTGATTTCCTTTCTTTTCTGTTCTTAAAATAGCTCTAACGAGTTAATTTCTTAGGTTTATGGTATGAGGATGAATAGTTTCACTTTATTTGCTGACGAAACGAAATAATAGTTCACGGAAACGCTTATCCTATTGACGTCGGTCTACTGATCCTTGGCAAATCGGTTCGTTTTTGTACCCTATACGTTTTAGCGCCTTTTCTAATACTTGTATTATGATTTTAGACCTTAGCGACATTGTCCGCCAGTCTTATTACGGTGATCGTGTTATCGCTATTCCTTTGCCTACCGATCGAACGTGTTTGGACTCTTCAGCCCGACTGAATTTTTGGAGAAGGGTCTTGGTAACGCTGGACTTGCTGATGTCAACTTTGTTTTCGAATGGTACGTGATTTTGCTCAGGCCGCCTCCTTAACTTAGCCTTCTTTTCCAGGGTCAAGAAGAACATTGGAAAATTTGGAGGTGATGCACCAAAGTGACTGCCGTCGGACATGGTGTTGGTGCATCTCTCGTCAGTGCTCTTCTTAGGAAGCGCCCAAACGTCCCAACTGCCCCCTTTCAAAAGGCCGTTATTCTCTCTGGTGGTGAGAGGATCTTCAGCAAGTTTTCCCTCCTCAGCACTCTGTCGTTCTTCGCAAATTGGAGAGAACTGCCCGGCTGGATCTGATCTTATTGAATGTCTCCGCGGTGTACCTGCTCTTGAACTTCTTGGTCGCACTATTGATGAGGGAATCAAGGCAGGCACTAAATTTGGCATCGCTGTCAACAGTCTTTTCCCAGCTGCCCCTGCAGACGGATCCGCCCTGATATTCATGCCGTGCCTCTCCTCGTCGGGACGGTTGCTAGAGAGGTGATTCTTTGTCTTTTCTTTTATTACGGTTTTTTTTTTTTCTTTTTCTTTTTTTTCTTTTTGGCCCACTTCTAACATATAGGTCATTAGGGTCTTGGCGTTGGTGGCGCTACAAACGCCGCCGAACTTGAGATCCTGCTTTCGATCTTTATCAGGCCCGAGGCCTATGTTGCATTGGTGAGTGCGTCGATGCAGCAATAATATTCTTACCTTTTGAATTCAGGCCAAGCAAGACATTGCGACTCTTCCTCCTGCTGTCGCTGCAGACTTCATCGCTGGGTATGGTTTTACTATTATGACGATTCTGATAGAATACTAACTTGGGTATTCTAATACAGCCAAGTTTCATACATTTGCCCTAGCTTCAACACGGCCAACTTGGTGAGCAACCTTGGCGGTGTCGTCTACAAATACGTTTTCAGCCACAGCCCCAAAGCCCTCCCACCGAACGTGGTGCAACCTATGGCTCCGACCTCTCCTTCCTATTCAACAAAAAGATGGACCTTGTCGGTAATGAGGAGAACGCTATCAGCGAGCAACTCTCCAAGGCTTTCTGTCCTTTGTCACTAACGGAACGCCTTCATCTAACTGGCCGAGGTATTCTCCGGACACCAGGGGTGCTTTTGTCTTCTCCACCGACCAGTTCCTTGCAGGACCTAAAAACAGCCCGGCTGAAATAGACCCCATTTCTCCCACTTGCAAAGTTTATGCGGACATTGCTTGAAGACTTAATATGCATCGAGTTTTTCGCTGTTGTACATATTCATTCTGCAAACACCTACCCCCTTCTGTTGTCGATTCTTTTATTAACTTTATTGCAATCATATAAATAAAAAGACCAGAACTACCATTACCTTAACAGATTTGCAAAGTCAACATTGAAAACGCCGGGTGGCATCCAAAGTTTATTTGTTAACAGGAAGCTGCACATAATCATAGATTTGTTGGAAAAGGTTTGAAGTCATTTTTTTGAAGTTGAGAAAAAAAAAAAAAATACCCCAATTTTATTTTTCTTTAAATTAAATTTTTGGCAGAGAAACTAGAATTCAAATTTGGTATCCTACACACCCACATATTGCATACTATGAGAGGGCGTTGAACAAAGAAATTTAAGATTTCTTTACGCAAAGTTAAAGTTTTATTTCTGACGACTGCAGTCGCCTTTTAGACCCTCATAGTTTCCTTCATATTAACCATATAATAAACCGTTTAAACCAATGAACAGAGGAATACTGCGGTGTGCCGCAACCTTGAATCAATAAACCCTTCAACCGTTTTATCTCCAATTCCACTTTTACTCACTTGACTCAGAAGGACGCGTCAGGATCACTCGCACCATTAGTTCGCGGTGTTGGGCGCAACACTAGAGTGATCCGGAATTGCGCATCATTAGACTTGAGCGCAAATGGCCACTGGACGTCTAACCCTAACTCCTTGATTACCCAAGTTGAATGAGTGCATTGACAGGTACAAATCTGGAAAGGTAACTTGTTTTCATCTCAACTTTCTAACCTTTGTCATTGTCTTTTTCTTCAGCCCATCTTTCATCTTACATTCTTCTTTCTTTCCAATGTTATTTTAAACAGACATGCACAGAGATGTGGGGTTAGCAGAATTGTGCCATGGCATTTTGGATGCTAATGACAGCATCAAAGGCCATGGGCTTCACAACACAAACGTAGGATCAGCAATTGACAGGCGATAGTAGGTAATGGTACGGTTGGCAATGTGAGTGATGCAGTGTGAGAGAGATTGGCAACCAAACGCTTGGTAGAGGCCCAACATCTCCTCAATATTGCGGCTTGGGCCTAACTCGATTCTAATTGAAGAGCCTGGAAGAGTGAGAGCAGTTGATAGACGCAAAATATAATGCAAACAAACGTGATGCTTGGTAGATATATGCAATGAGGTTGGTTGAGAGGGGTGGTGGTGATGTTGAAGGATCAGATTATTGATAATGAACTGATCTCAAGGTTGTGGGGGAGCGGACCAAGTCAAAGATTGAGGTCCCGTCAGGCAATTGTTCAATTGACATGATTGTTTGATCTGCTGTTCCTTCCAATCCAAGTTGGTCCGCAAGGATGAATCCTGCACCCACAGTTTCCCCGTTGGCCACCCTGGGAGTTTAGGCAGTCAGGAGGACGCCGTCACGCGCGGCACCACGCTCAGTGCCCGATCCAGCGCTCGCTTTTACCATCACCAGTAGTTGTGAAGTTATAAAGCAACTCCACTGAACAGGCACAAGCGCGTAGGTGCCCCCTTGTCTACTCCGCATGGCTACGTGAGGCCCTTCCTAATGCGTGTGAGACCTATTATGTGTGGGAGTTGACGACGGGCTTGTATTTATGTTGTGTGTGTTTAGTTGTGTTTGTGTTTATATATCCCCCATGATTGAATTTTGTAGAAGGAGATTGAGCAAAACTTGAATAAATTTACGGCACCCATAGAGACCTCATTCTATGCCAGTATTATAATATTTTGTTTGAGTATTCTGTGGGGCGTTCAAGGATGGGACGTCGTCGGGGGGTGTCGCAATGCTAGTCAAGACAACTGAGTCTAAGTAAGGGTAAAAGGGAGTTTTTACGCCTTCATGGCACATTCCTTACGAAGACTTGCTCGGAAAACCACTTAAGTACTACTTCCTTTACAATGATTTGGCTGTCTACTTGTCCTTGACAGGAGTGCGACCAGAGAGAAGCCGCAGACAGCCGAGGGAGGAAGTAGGAACGAGTTAAAACGACTTACAGATGATTGTGAAGATCCAGGATACTCCTTGGAGCGGGATAGACTCCCTCCTTGTAGCCCCTTCTACCTAGGTACGTGTGATCCCGGCCTAGGTTCTTTTTTTTCTTTATATTCTATATTCTCATTATTTCCACTCCTTTTCCATGATAAAACCTCGCGAGAACAGCACGGCTGTACAGCGCAACAAATCCTTGCCTCAGCAAAAGAGGAGCTGCAACATACTCATCTTTTTTAAAACCGATCTGCTTCTCAAACTCTTTCTGTGAGTCCCACGATCTTCTCTGAAGATGGTTTTGTCATCATCCCTTCGCTCAAGTCGCAATTCCAACTTATAGTACGTATGAGGTGGATGGCGGCACGGCACAGTGAACTCTTCCTCTACTATGGTCCAAGTTTGAACAGTAGAGGACCAAAGGGAGAACTTCACATAGTGGTTCTGGTTGTTCCTTGCAAGCTTGACAGCCAGCACATATTTTCAACATTCCAATCCAAAAAATGTAAGGATGAATCCTGCAGACATCCACAGCTTCCCCATTAGCCACTCTGGCGGTTGCCTTACACGCATCACTTTTGGGCTCAACTGCATCCGGTGGCATTGTACGGAGAACGGACGCCCAGCAGCCTTTACCATTCAGCAGTCAGTGTTCTGGTTGTTCCTCCTCAGCAAAAGAGGAGCTGCTGTTATACTCCATTTTTTTAAAACTGATCTGCTTCTCGAACTCTTTCTGTGAGTCCCATGATCTTCTCTGAAGATGGTTTCGTCATCATCCCTTCGCTCAAGTCGCAATTCCAACTTATAGTACGTATGAGGTGGATGGCGGCACAGCACAGTGAACTCTTCCTCTACTATGGTGCAAGTTTGAACAGTAGAGGACCAAAGGGAGAACTTCACATAGTGGTTCTGGTTGTTCCTTGCAAGCTTGACGGCCAGCACATATTTTCAACAAACAGGTGTCTTCCAATCCAAAAAATGTAAGGATGAATCCTGCAGACATCCACAGCTTCTTCATTAGCCACTCTGGCGGTTGCCTTACACGCATCACTCTTGGGCTCAACTGCATCCGGTGGCATTGTACGGAGAACGGACGCCCAGCAGCCTTTACCATTCAGCAGTCAGTGTTCTGGTTGTTCCTTGCGAGCTTGACGGCCGACACATATCCTCGTCGACAAATTGTGTTGTCCTTCCTTTCCTTTCTGCGCAACAAAAACCACGACTTTGTTGGCAAGGCAGCTCTGCAGGATCAATGGCAATGGAATGCAGCGGAAAAGTTGTAGAAGCCGTACGAGTGTTTGCGTAATGCCATTGAAAAGCTTTTGAAGATTCATGCTTGGATCGACTCCATGAGGAAAGGGTGTTAAACACACGTATTTTATCTTTTTTTATCTTTGCATCTCGGCGGTGAAGACGAAACTGGAAATGAGAAGATTCGAGCGTCCCAGGGAGGTTAGTATTTACTGATAGGAAGTCTACAACAACGGAAGTTGCTGACTTAAGATTAAGAAAACTGGGGACCTGACAAATTCTTGAGGGTTTGGAAAGAAAACTGGGGTCCTGACAAACTCTTGAATTTATCTTTCAATTTAGTTGATCATGATTTTTAAGTTTTTATACCCTTGAGCTCTTGGCCGCTTTAGGAAGACTACAAAACCGCTTGAATGAACCTGTTAAGAGTGTGGAGGAGAAGGCCTGGGAGCATTAGATCATGCATGAAAGTCTAGGACGTTAGATAGTATTGTGGTTGTTTGTCATTTAAAGGATAAGTTTGTAAAGAAGGAACATGTGAAAGGATTTTTGAATTTTGAGTGATCATTTTCTTCTATATAAAATATATATATATATATCACTTTTCAAGTGTCTAAAGACCTAGCTAGCTAGGTCTAACTGGTTATATCTTTTTTTTTGGTTGAGCTGTACAGCTACATGCAGCCAGGATGTTGTTGATGGGTCATTCAAAAAAAAAGCTTGAGATGTTCCTGCCGTTGGCTGGACAGTAGTCTCCGTCTCCAAAACTGTGGATTACTAAGAAAAGAGAGAGGCAGGGATAAAGGCGCCAATCAGAAGCGTGCGCGTGTTTCAGTGCGTGGGCATCACCATAAAAGTATTCCAATGTGTAACCACCTGCCTGCCCGGAATGATATCTGTATCGCCAATTGAGAGCGCGCGTAGTTCAGCGTGTTGGTATCACCGCACAAGGCTCAGGAGATCCTGGGCATGTTCCATGGCCTGACCACCCGGCAGCTGCGAATGGTATCCGCATTGATAGCTATACTGATGGATCTATGCTAATTTTATTTTCTCCTTAGACTGATTAGATTTATCCTTATTGTATTTTCTCCCTAGTAATATTATTGTTTTTAAGCTTTTTTTTTAATGCGAATTTCATGAGTATGCATCAAATTGTAATAGTGTGCATTGTATAAATTATAATTTAAAATATAAAATATAATAATTAAATAGTTTATTTGCATAGTTGTTTAATATAATCAGAATGTATTTTGTGAAGTGAAAGGTGATCAGAAAGTTGGGTAATGGGGAGTTATTTATATAAAAATTGAATCAAGAATTCTCTCATATTTAAAGTAATACATAAAATACAAGTATATAAGAGACACAACAGGTCCCGCTTGTGCCTGAATGGCAGTGGACTGACGAGGACGTCAAGACATGCCAGCCCATCCTGCCGGAGTCTTGGACCCTCAAGATCGACACTGGAGGCCGCAAATTGGTGTGGATCCTGGCCAAAAATTTCAGATGGTTGCCGTAAGGATGGGTTACGGTGGTGTGATTGAGGAGCAGCGTGATTTTGTGGATCAACATCCCGATTATATCAGTGACCCTGACAATAATCGGGAAGGGAGGCAGGTTTTGCAGCGGGAACGAAAGTCTTTTGTGAGAAGGTTGAGGGTCGACAAGCAAGGTAATTAGCTTTTTCATTTATCCTTTTACATATGGCTTCACTAAACCCTTACACTTGAAAGAACAATCAATTTATCAAAGTGGTTTTGAACAAAAGACCAAAAGCTCCGTGCAAGAGACGCTGAGGTTGTAGAGCTTCACAATGAGCTCGCCGAAGGAAATCCAGATATTGAGCCCATGATATCTATATCAGGTGAGTCTTTTTTTGACTTATTGCTCACAATTAACTTTATAATCCAATTTCTAGATCGGAATAATGCTCTTCGAGGTGCTGAATGGCGGCTTCACGGAGAGAATCTAGTGCCGCGATGCTCTTACCACCACACAGTATCCGAGCACTATGAGACGTAAGCTTATTGACTTTTCCTAATTCTTTGTATATAATCTACTAATTTTTCTGTCAGCCTTAGACTCTTTCATAGTGATCGAAAACATCTGCATATGCGCCGAACACGTGCAATTGGACGTCAAGCTTATAGACCACTTGCGGCTCTCTATCTGATGTGGAGGATATCTGTATGTTCCCACTTTTATTCTGCTCATTTTTGTTTACATTTATTGTTCTTGCAGCGGGAGCGTCTGGAGAGGCCGCAAGGACGAACAAAAACCCGAAACCTGATGGGCATTCGTCGCCATAGATGACTACCTCTCCAGCTACAGTGGGAAGCACTTCAGAACCCTCCTCAGCCGCCAGAACCCCCGCCTCAGGATGGAGAAGGACCAGGATTGAACGATATGGATGTTGATCAACATCCACAGCCCGAACAGGGTATTGCGCCTGCAGAAGGCGGACCAGCACAGGCTGGTATTGTTGGTGGAGAAGAGGCTGTTGGGATGGATGTGGACGTGGTTGCTGGGCCAGAGGTGGTGAATTTGAATGATGTAGCGCCCATGATGTATGTGGGGTACGGAAACTTTAGCTGGCAAAAGCCGCATGGCTCTGTGGAAACAAAGGTTAGTGCTTTTTTTTTTTGGTATTGTATTATTCATTTGTTTAATTTAAAAATCTTTTAATGCTCTGGCTCTCATTTGAAATAACAGAGATTGACACGAGAGATGGCGATTCAAGGGGCGACAGCCATGTTCATGTCAGAAAAAGGAACAACCACCAATGACGCTGCACCTTACCATCAATATTTCAGTTTCCCTGACGCCATGGATAATCCTGAATTCAACTATGACCAACACAACACAAATGTTTATTCCTTCATTGGAGCAAGATGCAACCATAGGTAACCCATCAGAGATCACTTTCTGCTCTATTTGTTGTTGTAACATTGATGTTTTTTTTTGCTGTCATAGGAAAAAACGGTTGCGACGGAGTGGTGAGCGCAAAGCGCGATTGTACTGCCTTAACGCTCTTGGGGAGCCTTTCAATGTTCCCACTTCAGAGAGACTCAAGATTTCTGCCATTTGTTTTCGTGCGTTGCTGTCACCAATCTCTACCTCTTTAGCCAGGCGGCCCCAATTTGTGTCTGGGTACACACCAAGTCCGCCATCGCCGATAGAAAATTGAAATCCACCAAAATATCTGGCAAAGAAGCTTTTGAAGGGCATTGAATGTGTTCGTGAATAGTCCTTGTTGATACCCACAAGGTTCAGCAAAGATCGTAAACCAACTAGTTGGTTTTCACGTGGTTTCGCTCCATTGTCACCTATTAAAAGGGTTATAAAGTTATAATATTTGAAGCAAACCTTGAAAGAGTCTATTTTTTCCTGCATTGTGAAGTGCCGCATCAACCTGTTGAAAATACAGTGCAGTCGGAACACTTTTGATTGTAATGCCCAGATGGCGAAGCTGATTGGATGACCAGATAGGCAGTTCCAGCACTTGGCTCATCAAATTGCTTAGTGAGGAAACCTTGAGTCAAGCTTCAATTCGATAATGTGAAAGCTGGAGAGGTGAGGCTTTCATAACCTTCATCATGCCTAAAAATATTCCTGAGTACCCACGCAAAGATTTGATGCTTTTTGGGGCACTGTATCCAAGACTCGAATTGTAGGCTTTCACAGAGTGCGTCAAATGAGGGTACACCTTAAATGAGGTGTTGCGAAATTTAGCCGGGTTTATCCCATAGGTAAAAACCGTAGACAAGTAATAACCTTTCTACTAATTTCCGATGTACGTAAGGCCCGTACGGGCCCGTACGGGTACTTGTATTTCATTATATTGTCAAATGACTTTTGAGCCGTACGGCTCCGGACGGATCGTTGTTAGTTTTTGCACCCTTCCCCCATGTTGGCCATACAGTTTCTGCATGACTGTTAATCCGTACATTTATATTGTATAATAACGGACTTATTTACGATGTGGCAAGCCATATTTGCTTTATTTGAGGCATCGTACATCATTGCATCATGAGCGTGTTGCTATAGAATGTTTTATATTAATACAACTGATAGGCTTCGTTACTTATGTAATTCGTAGGCATGCCAGCGGTCAACAACCGCACCAAACTCTACTCGCACTTTTTTTGCCATCACATAAATTTAACATCGATCTGCGCGCTAAGCAAATCTATTTTTTGCTTGATTACCAAGGATTTATAGGATTTCAAACTTAGGATATAAATTTGAAATTAGAGCTGGGTGACTGTTCACAAATATTAAGCCGTACGTCCCGGCGGGGCCTCCGGCCGTACCGTATGGTCACTAAAGTCAAAGTAATTTAAATTTCAATTACGTTTATAAGCTTATCATTCATTCTAATGCGAGGTAAGTCATTAATATAATCTAGACGGCTTTTCATTTATTCTCATATACAGATGTCAATATTCACGGAATCGTCCAGAATCACGAGACCGATTCGACCTCCTGATAGGAGAACCAGAAGACTCACTCGCAGTCAGTGACAGTCTCGCTTTGCAGGAGAAACAGACGCGGACGACCTTGAACGCTGACTAGTGTTTCGGGTTGATCGACGCGGCGATGACATATATGAGGAATTGTTCGATACTTCAAATGAAATGTTAAAAGTAAACAGCGTAAAATCATATTACCAGTATCCACCGATGTATGACGCTTTGATCTGCGCGGAATTTCGCGCGTGTCTGCTTTCAGGTATCAGTCTTATTGTAGTTTTGACAAAATTGCCACTTACTTCTATGTTCAGGTGCAGGTAAAAGTTGAAGCTTATCCTCTATCTCCTTCAACTGCAACAAAACCCTTTCCTCGAGCGCTTCCACTTTGTCTTCTAGACATTGCACAATTACTTCCATCTTCTCTGCCATACCCGCCTGAGCTTTGTGCATCTGATCAAAATTCGAGATAATGTTCCTTCGTGTTGCATTGTTTTCGTGCATCAGCGTTACCAAGGTGTCCCTCCCAGCCGCTAAATGCATTTGAGTGTCACCGTTGGCGCTTACAAGGTAGCAATCGTTTAAGCGTTTGAGTTCCGATATTTTGAAACCTTCCAAAATTTTTGTAAAAAAAAAAAGTAAGATTCTGCGTACGTGAGCATCGGACCGTACAAACCGTACGGACCGTACGGGCCTCAGCCGTACGTACGGTCCGTACGAGCCCACGTTGCCCGTACGGTCCGTACGGACCAAGTTGCCCGTACGGACCGTACGGCCCGTACGTAATGTTATAAGTAAAAAAGGAACAGAACAGACGCATTACTCACCAGGTACATTTTCTTTAAAGGCCGGTGACATGTATGCTTTTGCACTTGTACACTCTGGGTATGTCGCAAACACCATGATGCCTCCGTTCATTTCCCGACTCAAGAGGTCAGCCTACATATTGAGAGTTATTCATTCAAGTGAATAAAGTTTATTATTTCTTCTCTTACATTTTGCAGTATGCTTTCCCATTTACGCTTGAAAAAGGAGTTTTTTGCCTTACTACTAGTATTCTGAGAATTCCTTTGAAAGGCGTTTTTTCGTATGGCCTTCTGTTTTATAGATGCTTATTGTGATAATAAGAATGATAAGATAAGCATGTATATGAGACCCAACAAACGAAACAAACTTACTTTCCTGTACAAGTCTTCCCCGTCTAATATTGTATGCACCTTCAATATAAGTATGCGGCACAGTTCCAGCATTGTCTATCCATGATAATGCAATGTTATTGTACTAAAACCGAAATGATATGATAAATACCAGCGTTTCCTGGGCCATCTAAAGTCAAGGGGCCGCTGTTATCGTTATATATGTCATTGCCTACTAGGAAAGATGATACAAAAGTCATAATCAACTCATCATCTTCAATGAAAAGTACAAGTAAGACTTACTCGAGTCTTCAGCATTGACAGCAAGGGTTGGTCCATGAAGATTTCCAGTGTCGTGCTCGCCGTCATCATCTGAAGTCGGAATGTCGCTATCATGGTCTTCCATATCGTTCTCACCATCACTGTTATGCTCATCCATGGAGATATCAGATGATGGTGGAAATCGACCTATAGTGTGTTTGTTAATAGGCAATGCATTGTTCCCTAACTGCAACCAATGCGGGTGTTTCCTTGCAATATGGGAGACGATGACATTTTTGTGTAACTTGTGATGACAAACAAAAAATTTTGTACATAGATAGTTGCGAACATAGTGAATTTTTAATTCAAAGTAAAGTCCAACTAAGCAAACACGGCTCACGGTGGTGCCGTACGGTATAGTTTATTATTAAAGTTCTTATAATACATTTCTTCATTTTATTGACATAAATCAAGCAACGGCCGCCCTGACGTGCCGGGCCTGTTCTATTTGTACTTGAACAAATTAAAGTAAGGGTTAAATATATATAGTATCCGGCCGGCCCCTACGGGCCGTGCGTGTATTAGACGATCAAAGTACTTAAAACCCTAAGATTTGGGATAAATACCAAGGTCAAAACCGACGACAACTAAAAAAACTTCGTCGATTTTCATGACCGTATCGTAAACATACGGTTATGTACGGTTACCAAAATACATTACCAATCTAGTTTCATCAATGCTTTGACAAAAACGGCAGTAATTAGCCGCAAGCATTACTAAATTTTTTTGTTGCACAAAAATTTAATCGTACACCGCCATTTGCGGCTGTATACTGTTTGTTCTGCTATCGGCATGAATTTACTTTTGCGCTCGAATGCATTAAAGGGTTGAGGACCCCACCAATCACGCCAATCTTTGCCATGGCATAGCTCTTCTAATCTTCAGCAGCATAGCAAAATATGAACCTTGTATCTTTCGACTGACAGCCACCTGTCAACACGGTCCAGCAAGCAAATCCTGTTTTAAAACGTTAGACAGAATCTAAAGGCCGCAAACGGCCGTAGACGGCTATAGACGGATATTCTATCATAACCGCTTTCGGCCGTCTACGGTTGTAACTGTTTCTTCTGCTATCGGCATGAATCTACTTTTGCGCTAGAATGCATTAAATGGTTCAGGACCCCACCTAATTACTCCAATCTTTGCCATGGCATAGCTCTTCTAATCTTCAGCAGCATAGCAAAAGATGAACCTTTTATCTTTCAACTGACAGCCACCTGTCAACACGGTCCAGCAAGCAAATCCCGTTTTAAAAGTTAGACAGTAACTAAAGGCCGCAAACGGCCGTAGACGGCTTAGACGGATATTCTATCATAACCGCTTTCGGCCGTCTACGGTTGTATACTGTTTCTTCTGCTATCGGCATGAATCTACTTTTGCGCTAGAATGCATTAAATGGTTCAGGACCCCACCTAATCACTCCAATCTTTGCCATGGCATAGCTCTTCTAATCTTCAGCAGCATAGCAAAAGATGAACCTTTATCTTTCGACTGACAGCCACCTGTCAACACGGTCCAGCAAGCAAATCCTGTTTTAAAACGTTAGACAGAATCTAAAGGCCGCAAACGGCCGTAGACGGCTATAGACGGATATTCTATCATAACCGCTTTCGGCCGTCTACGGTTGTATACTGTTTCTTCTGCTATCGGCATGAATCTACTTTTGCGCTAGAATGCATTAAATGGTTCAGGACCCCACCTAATCACTCCAATCTTTGCCATGGCATAGCTCTTCTAATCTTCAGCAGCATAGCAAAATGAACCTTTATCTTTCAACTGACAGCCACCTGTCAACACGGTCCAGCAAGCAAATCCCGTTTTAAAAGTTAGACAGTAACTAAAGGCCGCAAACGGCCGTAGACGGCTTTAGACGGATATTCTATCATAACCGCTTTCGGCCGTCTACGGTTGTATACTGTTTCTTCTGCTATCGGCATGAATCTACTTTTGCGCTAGAATGCATTAAATGGTTCAGGACCCCACCTAATCACTCCAATCTTTGCCATGGCATAGCTCTTCTAATCTTCAGCAGCATAGCAAAAGATGAACCTTTTATCTTTCGACTGACAGCCACCTGTCAACACGGTCCAGCAAGCAAATCCTGTTTTAAAACGTTAGACAGAATCTAAAGGCCGCAAACGGCCGTAGACGGCTATAGACGGATATTCTATCATAACCGCTTTCGGCCGTCTACGGTTGTATACTGTTTCTTCTGCTATCGGCATGAATCTACTTTTGCGCTAGAATGCATTAAATGGTTCAGGACCCCACCTAATTACTCCAATCTTTGCCATGGCATAGCTCTTCTAATCTTCAGCAGCATAGCAAAAGATGAACCTTTTATCTTTCAACTGACAGCCACCTGTCAACACGGTCCAGCAAGCAAATCCCGTTTTAAAAGTTAGACAGTAACTAAAGGCCGCAAACGGCCGTAGACGGCTTTAGACGGATATTCTATCATAACCGCTTTCGGCCGTCTACGGTTGTATACTGTTTCTTCTGCTATCGGCATGAATCTACTTTTGCGCTAGAATGCATTAAATGGTTCAGGACCCCACCTAATCACTCCAATCTTTGCCATGGCATAGCTCTTCTAATCTTCAGCAGCATAGCAAAAGATGAACCTTTTATCTTTCAACTGACAGCCACCTGTCAACACGGTCCAGCAAGCAAATCCCGTTTTAAAAGTTAGACAGTAACTAAAGGCCGCAAACGGCCGTAGACGGCTTTAGACGGATATTCTATCATAACCGCTTTCGGCCGTCTACGGTTGTATACTGTTCCCTCTGCTATCGGCATGAATCTACTAATGCATTAAATGGTTCAGGATGCTACCTAATCACACCAAACATATAGAAGCGTTATGTTTGGAGGATTATGCCATTTGTTTCTAAAGTCAGCGATTTTAATATAGATTATATCATATTCATTCATAAAACTAACGGCCATAAAAAATGACGCGTAGCCGTAAACAGGCGTGATCGGCGGTTTGTCTAATGTAAAAGAAATTGGTAACGGCTCATTTGAATTTTACGGTTCCATTTCAACGTAGTCATTGTAAACTAACTTTTGTAATAAGACAATATATATTCTTCATCGTCGACATGCAAACTTTTTTAAAAACAATTCGCTACCCTTCACTGACAGTTCCTTCCAAACCGTCCTATTTGCCATACAAATGTAGGTGAATATAGTCATAATAGCATGTCCTTCAGTCATATATGAAACCATTTGACGCAAGACTCCCATGTTGTGGTTGGCCGATTCGGTGTAGCTCGTATTAAGATCTCCAATTTTAATATGCTTTCTGTAGTGTTTTGCGTGAGAAGCAGCGGAACAGCCCCTGTGAGCATTTGAGTGAAAATCGTCTATAACAAATCGACAATCTTTGAAGAATTCGTACTCCCGCAAAGTGCAGTAGTCTGCAGCATGGCAATTATTATCACCAACACAAATGGATGGGCACTGTTCAAACCTGCAAGATTTAGAGTTAAATTGTTGAATTGTATGGTACCTTGTGTATAGAGTTGCGA